>BQKN01066853.1:967094-988054 GCA_022839385.1 Asparagus kiusianus
CCGAGCCACCCAGGGGTGGCTAGGCACAGAACTGTGCAAATGCACAGTTCTGAGTGCCTATAAATAGGCCTTGTGCTCATTTGGTTCAAGGGTTGGATTTTGGAGGAGGCGAAGCCCTGCAGGATTAAAATCTCAGATCTAAACAAGATTCAAACTTTAAGACTTCGAAGACTTGCTCATCCGGATCTGGTGCTCAGCGATCGACAACGCCAAATAAGGCAGGAGTTCGAGAGGACCGGATCGGGAGATCTACGTTGCTATACTCCGGATCTAAGCTTGGTTCTTAGATCCCGAGATTGAGCGGTTGTTTCCTTGGTGAAACAATCCCTCCGGCTATTATCTCCCTTGGTGGAATAATACCCGTTATACTGCGTAGATCTGCCCGGATCTGGATCTAGCGGTGGTCCACGGTAAATAACCCTGGCGCAGGCAAAGAACCCACCAAAGCGAGTGACCGCAAAACAGGAGCTCGCGATTCATTCGATAAAGAAGGAAACAAGTTGTAATTTTTCTTTATTTGTATTTTGATTTTCATTGTAACTGGCTCTTATAAAAAGACCGGATCTTTGTAACTCGATAAACGATTATTAAAGTGTACAATGATATCAACAATGAAGAAAGCAACGGATTTTCCCGCGAACACACACAAAGGATAATCCGGCGGATATGCTCACTAAGGTGGTTCCGAGCAACAAGTTTGATCATTGTCGAAACTTGTTGCATATTCGTGATTGTTGAGGCCGTTGACGGCCATTTGGATGAACTACGGGCGGCTTGATCCCTTGGGAGAGGGGTACATAGGCAACCACATTAGTACAGCCGAGTTTAGAGAGACGACAAATTGGTGCTCATGTTGGTGTCGGCTTAGTGTTGGGAACACTTCGCCGAGGTGGAGAATTGTAAAAACGGCGAAGGAATTATAAAAAACGTGAAGAATAACCCAAAACAGACTCCACCACACCCTGGTGTGGTGTCTGCCATGGGTGTGGTAGAATCTGTCCTGCACCACACCCTCTGCCACACCCACGATGCAGGGTGTGGCAGAATCTGTCCTGTCCGTCATGAGTGTGGTCTGCGCCACACCCTGATGTGGTAGAATCTGTCCTATCTGCCATGGGTGTGGTCTGTGTCACACCCTGGTGTGACAGACTCGTTTTTAGAATCCTTCTTTGTTTGGGAATCCTCCTTTGTTTGGGATTGTGTTTTATTATAAATAGGACCACGTTTTTTAGGGTTTTTCTCAAGGAGAGAAAAGGAGAGAATTAGCATTGTTTTGAGAACTTTGAGAGGGAGATATTGTGAGGGAGTTGAGGGCTTTGGTTAGGGTTATATTTGAGTGATTTTGTGAGTTGTAACCCGTTGTATTTCTCCTCCATATAGTAAAATCTCCCCATCCTCTCCCCGTGGACGTAGGCAATTGCCAAACCACGTATATCTCTGTGTTTAGTTTGATTTGTCGTAATTGGCTTGGTTTGTGCAAGTGTGTGCCTTTCTTCTTCCGTGATCTTAAGTTCGTTGTGTGCGCGTGCAACGCTTCCGCATAGGCGCGCGACATTTACCTTATTGTTGGTTTATTTATTTATTTGAATAGTTAGTGGGCTTATACTTAGATAATTTATTAAAAAAACATCCTAAAATTTCCGTAATTTACAGAAACCTTATGGAAACTTTATGTCAATCATGTAAAGCTCAAGGAAATTTTATGTTATCCCCCCCCCCCCCCCTACTTTTGGATAGAACGACCATGCTCTTGTCTTTGTTTAGTTAGTGAAACGGACATACTATACTATACTATGTGGAGCCAAATTATGTAAAAATATATCGCTTTGATGCTGAAGGAAATGATATGAAATTTTGAAATAGTCTAAAGTTTCGGATGGTCGGTTAATACTGACAGCGACTCGTGTGTTGGGCTGAAGTCTACAGTCTGTCATTTTCATGACACAAATTTTATAATTTATTTCAGACTTTTAATTTAAAAAAATTGTAAGCAGATAATTCACTAGTTACAAGAGCTGTAGTGAGCACGTAAAGTTTGTTTAGAATTAATCGGCCTTAAATAAAAGATAGGAAGCAACTTTAATCTAAGAATTATAATCGGCCACTAGGTATTGGTCCTAACTTTTATTTTGTTAATCACATTCATTGTGGGATTGAACTCACATATTAACAACATCAACGGCTACACCTTAATTTATAAGTATAGTTCAATTCAACTATATTTCAATCTTCCATGGGATTCACTAACTTTTCCATCACTTTTCACTCTTGAGCTATTTACTAACGTTTTTGCACCACTTCACTTATGAGCTAACCAGACTATGCATTTGACACATGACTAGAAACATCGGTTAGATTCTTCTGTTGGATTTTTTGGTCAAAACTACTTTCCAAAATGAGTTTTCAAACTATATATATATAAACTACAAGTACTTTTCTTAAATGCTTAGTAGCCTAGTGAAAAGTTAATGTTTTGTTGTTTCAAAAGGTCCCTTGTTCGAGGCTTGCCAACGACAAGCCGAGAAATGTTTTATTTGAATTAATCACTCATAAGTTCTAGTGGGTCGTGGGACCTTTTGTTCGAGGCTTGCCAACGGCAAGCCGAGAAGTGTTTTATTTGAATTAATCCCTCATAAGTTTTAGTGGGTCGTGGGCCGTGGGCCGTGGGTCAGGGGTCGTGGGCCAGGGATCGGGGCTAATCGGGCTGAGGCGCTAAGTGGCGCTTTGTTAGGCGCACTTTGTAGTCATACGAGGTTTGCCTATTTGACGATGTTCGTCTGTCATACGAGATTCGTCTGTCATACGAGGTTCGTTTGTCATACGAGGTTCGTTCGTTCGATGAGGTTCGTCTGTTATACGAGGTTCGCTCATTCGACGAGGTTCGTCTGTCATACAAGGTTCGCTTGTTTGACGACGTTCGCTCGTTCGACGAGGTTCGACTATCATACGAGGTTCGCCCATCTGACGACGTTCGTTTGTCAAACGAGGTTCGTCTGATTTGTTGAGACGTGACCCTCACGTTTCGTAGCAACGTGTCCATTGATTGCCTCGTATTCAGGAGTTAATGCATGCAGCGGTTACAATAGCATTAAGAGCAATTTAATGCATTAATGTTATAATCTTAATTGTCATTAAGAATTGTAACAGTCATATTAATTGTTTGTGACTCTTGAGCTGGCCTTAGAGGCCTATAAATAGCGCCTTTAGGCAGCTCTTGGTTGTAAGTTGAAAATCCTCTCATGAGCGTGGAACATAAACGTGGAACACGAACGTCGCGTGCTGGAATACGAACGGCGATCCCGACGTTGTTGCTGTTGTGCTGCTGCTGCAGGAGCTTGTCTTAAACCAAAAGGTTTTGAACCGTAAGGTTCTGAGATCGGGGAGATCTTTTACCTTAACCGAAAGGTCTTATAGATCAAGGAGATCTTGACAGTACTAGGTTAGTACACACCAGAGTCTGTACTGCTGTTCCTGGAAGCAGTTTGGTCTTAGGATCCTTGCACTGGAGTAGGCCAAAGATTACTTTAAGCACAATGTTTCTATAACGCACAGCAGTTAACTGGAAAAGTTTAAAATTACAGCACATCTAATTCCTTGTTTCATTCCAGATTTAACCTTAATTTCTAACAATTTTAAAGCAATATTTCAAATCTACTAATGGATCCTGCGAAGACTCTTGGAGTGGATTGTCTCAAGTTAGAAAACTTTGATGGATCTAATTTCAATGCATGGCGTCAAAAAGTGATTTTTAGGATGCAACTCCTGAAAATCTACTATGTGGTTTCTGAGGAGAAACCTGACTTTGAAGAAGACTCCGAGTCTGAAGCCTCTTGGGATAAAGATGATCATTTCTGCAGGAGTTATCTTCTTAACTGCCTGGCTGATCATCTGACAGATGCTTACACCAACAAGCCGTCTGCAAAGGAAATCTGGAATGCTCTGGAGGAGCAATACAAGGATGAGGAGAAACTTTCCAAGTCTCACCTCATTGACAAATTTCTGGACTTCAAGTTTGAAGATGACACTGAGGTTTTGCCTCAAGTCAAAGAACTCGAAAAGCTTGTTATGAAGCTGAAGGATAAAAAGATCAGTCTTTGTCAAACCTTCATTTCTGGTGTAATGGTCAACAAGCTTCCTCCATCTTGGATGTCGTTCTCCACGGATATTCAAAGAAGGAAAAGATAAGTGACTCTGTCTGATTTAAAAAGGTTCATTCGGATTGAGGACGAGATTCGGACTCGTACGAAAAAATGAGCCCCTAGCTAAGCAGAAGGCGTCTGTTAACATGGTGGCTACTAACTCTGAGAATGCCTGCCAGTTCTTCTAAGAAAAAAAAAGTCTTTTAACAAAAAGAAGAATTATAATCCGAAGAACCTGAATGTTCTGAAGAAAGATTTCAAGAAGAGCGAAAAATGCTTCAACTGTGGAAAGCAAGGGCATTTTACCAAGGATTGCAAAGTTGTCTAGCATGGAAAAGTTAGGATTACTTCTAAAATGTCGGGGTAACAAACCTGAGAAGTGTGAAGTATGCGTGCAAGCGAAGCTGACAAGGAAACCGTTTCCAAGCATCACAAGGAGCACCAACCTATTGGATCTGATTCACTCAGATACCTGTGATTTAAAGAGCTTTGTCACTCGAGGCGGCATGAAGTACTTCATTACTTTCATTGATGACCATTCTCGCTTCTGCCACATCTACCTGCTAAAATCTAAAGATGAAGCATTCAGCAAATTTATCGAGTTTCAGACTCGAGTAGAGAAGCAGCTTGGACTTTAGGCTAAAAGATTTAGGAGCGACAGAGGAGGAGAGTACCGATCTAAGAAGTCAGAAGCATACTTCAAGGAGCATGGAATCATTGTTGAAACAACTGCTCTGTATTCTCCACAATCTAATGGAATTGCAGAAAGAAAGAATCGCACATTGACCAAGGTGGTGAATTCAATGCTAATCACATCCGGTCTACCTACATGTTATTAGGGAGAGGCTTTGCTGATGGCAAACTGGATTCTTAACAGAGTTCCATATTTCAAAACTGATAGTACTCCTCATCAGTTATGGTTGGGATATTCAGATCCTTTGGATAGTCTCAAAGTGTGGGGGTGTCTCGCATATGTTCGAATTCCAGATATCAGAAGGCCCAAGCTCGGATCAAAGGCTAACAGATGTGTGTTTCTTGGTTTTGCTGAAGATGGTGATGCTTGTAGGTTCCTTGATCTTGGAACCAACTCTATCATTAAAGCTCGGAATGCAGAATTCTTTGAGGATAAGTTTATCAAAGATAAAAGATTATTGCTCAAAGATATAGCAGAGAATGCTAGCACGTCAGATGCACCAGAGGAACCAGTTTTGCGAGAAACCAAAAGTATTAGTTATAATGTGGAAGGAGATCCACAGACTTTCTAGGAAGCAATGCAGTCAACAGACGCTTTTCTGCGGAAAGAAACTATAGATGATGAGATGGATTCATTGATCTAAAATCACACGTAGGAGCTGGTGGATGTACCTGAAGGTTCTAGGCCTATCAGTTGCAAGTGGATCTTCAAAAAAAAGCTTCATCCTGATGGTACTATTGAGAAGTATAAAGCAAGACTGGTGACAAAAGGATTCTCTCAGAGAGAAGGAATAGATTTCTTTGACATCTATGCACCAGTTTGCAGGATCACTACCATCAGAGTGCTTATCGTATGGGCGGCAATAAAAAGGTTTGTCATACATCAGATAGATGCAAAGACTGCCTTTCTCAATGGAGACCTCACAGAAGAGATCTATATGGAGAAACCAGAAGGACTTGATGCTCCAGCTGGTAAAGTTTGTAAGCTTACTAAGTCTCTATATGGACTTAAACAGGCACCGGAACTCTGGCATGAGAAGTTCGATAGGGTTGTTCGCAATTATGGGTATCAAGTCAGTGAGTCTGATAAGTGTCTATATATCAAGGTCGCTGAAGGGAAGATGGTGGTTATCTATCTCTATGTGGATGATATGCTCATTGTCGGGAGTGATTTGGAGATAGTAACATCTACCAAGAAATTTTTAGTAGTTCAGTTCAGCATGAAGGACCTTGGAACTGCAGACGTGATTCTCGGAATCAAAATCATATACTCTGAAGAGGGTATTGGATTGTCCCAATCTCATTATGTCGAGAGCATGCTAAGGAAGTATGGCTACTACGACCTGCCAGAACTGTCAGTGCTGTATGATTACAACAAGAAGCTTTGACCGAACACTGAAAGACCAGTAGAGCAGCTAAGGTACTCAAAATAATTGGAAGTCTTATGTACGCGATGAGCTGTATAAGGCCAGATATAGCATTCGCTATAGGAATGCTTAGTACGTTCACAAGTAATCCTAGAAAGCTTTACTGGGATGCTGTCCAAAGATTGATGAGATACTTGAAAGGAACTACAGGTCTGAGCCTCTTCTACACTGGATATCTGATTGTAATCGAAGGCTATTCAGATGCGAGCTGGTGCTCAGTACCAGATGAGTGCAGATCTACTAGAGGTTTTGTCTTCACCATGGGCGGAGCTGTCATCTCGTGGAAATCTAAGAAGCAAACTATGATTGCACAGTCATCGATGGAATCTGAGTTCTTCGCACTCTGTACTGTAGGAGATGAAGCTGAGTGGCTCAGTTGTATTCTTCGAGACCTTCCATTGACAGAATTACAAGGCGCAATTACAATCTATTATGATAACCAGGCAACGGGTGCTGTGGCAGCGAACTCGTTGTTCAATGGAAAGAAGCGGGCCATTCGTCTTAAGCATGGCTATTTGAGAGAACTCATTTACCAATGAGTCATCTGAGTGATTGACGTTCGGTCTTCAGAGAATATGGCTGATCCTTTGACTAAAGGTCTGAAAAAGGACATAGTCGAAAGGATGTCTGCTACAATGGGTCTCAAAGTTTTGTGATTCTTACAAATACTTACCATTTCATCAAGTTATTAGTTCAAAGTTTACGCTACTAATGACAAGATGACTGGTTCAAAAGCCAAGTAAGATTTTGCAAAGTTTGGTGAGTCTTACAAGTACTTACCATTTCGTCAAGTTATCAGTTCAAAGCTTACGCTACTCATGACAAGATGATTGGTTCAAAAGTCAAGTAAGATTTACAAGTGAAATCCTATCATGTTTAGAGGTTGGTTGTTAAGCCTTAATGAGTCCAAAGCATTTTGGATGTGGGGTGTTAGATAGGTAACACGCCTAAAGAACTCACCGATAATCCTATCATGTTAAGAGGTTGGCTATTAAGCCTTAATGAGTCCAAAGTATTTTGGATGCGGGGTGTTAGATAGGTAACACGCCTAAAGGACTCACCGATAATCCTATCATGTAAAGAGGTTAGCTGTTAAGCCTTAATGAGTCCAAAGCATTTCGGATGCGGGATGTTGGATAGGTAACATGCATAAAGGACTCACCGATAATCCTAAAGGGGCTGGCTGTTAAGCCATAATGGGTCCAAAGTATTTCGGATGAGGGGTGTTAGATAGGAAACACGTCTAAAGGACTCACCTAGAATCCTATCATGAGAGAGGATGGCTCTTAAGCCTTAATGAGTTCAAAGCATTTTAGATGCGGGATATTTGATTGGAAACATGCCTAAAGAACTCACCTATGCCTGGGTAGAGATTTGGCTGTCTCCTATGATATCTTATGGAAAGATACATAGAGCCCTAGCAGAAACCAGGACTAGCACAGGGCCAAAAATGTGCAAAGGCTAAGGCAAGTGTGGTTCAAAGTGAAAATTACCACAGATGAGTTTGATCTTGTGTGATCGCTGGATTTTAGACATGTGTTGGTTTAAGCCTCTGCGACACCATGTATCTATCTTCTATTCAGTTGGTCTAAGGGGAATTCAAGTCCTTACGACATCTACCTTATGCATAACGATTGAAACGACGACACCATTAAATGATACTAGTTTAAAAACTTGTGAGGGATTGTTGGATTTTTTGGTCAAAACTACTTTCCAAAATGAGTTTTCAAACTATATATATTAACTATAAGTACTTTTCTTACATGCTTAGTAGCCTAGTGGAAAGTTAATATTTTGTTGTTTCAAAAGGTCTCTTGTTCGAGGCTTGCCAACGACAAACCGAGAAGTGTTTTATTTGAATTAATCCCTCATAAGTTCTAGTGGGTCGCGGGTCGTGGGTCGTGGGCCGTAGGACGTGGGCTAATGAGCCGGGGATCGAGGCTAATCGGGCTGAGGTGCTAAGTGGCACTTTGTTAGGTTGCCTCGCAGGCTGCTTTGCAGCATGCGGATGAGCTGTGTATTGGCACGAGGGTGACCCTAGCATTCTTGTAGTTTGACAAGGTTCGCTCGTTCAACGAGGTTCATCTATCATACGAGGTTCGCTTGTTTGACGATGTTCGTTCGTTCGACGAGGTTCGTCTGTCATACGAGGTTCTCCTGTTTGACGATGTTCGTTCGTTCGTTCGACGAGGTTCGTCTGTCATACGAGGTTCACTCATTCGACGAGGTTCGTCTGTCATACAATGTTTGCTTGTTTGATGACGTTCGCTCGTTTGACGAGGTTCGACTGTCATACGAGGTTCGACCGTCTGACGATGTTCACTTGTCAAACGAGGTTCGTCTAATTTGTTGAGACGTGGCCCTCGTGTTTCATAACAACGCATCCATCGATTGCCTCGTATTCAGGAGTTAATGCATGCAGCAGTTACAACCGTATTAAGAGCAATTTAATACATTGATGTTACAATCTTAATTGCCATTAAAAATTATAACAATTACATTAATTGCTTGTGACTATTTAGCTGGCCTTAGAGGCCTATAAATAGCACCTTTAGGCAGCTCTTGGTTGTAAGTTGAAAATCCTCTCGTGAACGTGGAACACGAACGTCGCATGCTGGAATACGAACGTCGATCCCGACGTTATTGCTGTTGTGCTGCTGCTATAGGTGTTAGACCCTAAGACCGCTAGGAAAGAACCCTAGAGGGGGGTGAATAGGGTTTATGCTAATCTAATCCGATTTTATGCTAATAAAAACTAATTAACAAATATATCCTAGCAAGTATGATATGCTACAAGATATGTGCAAGGATATACAATATAAACAAGGGTAAACAATATGATCATGCAACAATGGCGATATAACAGTATGCAAGAATAAATGTGCTAACGCCAAACCCAAACACAAGGAATGATCACGGAGTTCGGACCTTCCGTCCTACGTCTCCGCTCCCCACTCCCGAGAAGAATCCACTACACAACCCGGTTTGAAAGGTGAAACTTCTCTACACACTCGGTTTTCTAGCTAACCGAAAACTCTACACACTCGGTTATCAAGTCAACCGACAACTCTCACAAATCCTCACAATGTACATACACAAGCTACAACCTCAAGTGTTGGTCCTCACATATCGATTCTCTCAAGTGCTTGGAATTATCACCTCTCACTAGGCCACCGACACCACTCCTCTTGATATCGACTCTGTCCTCACCACATACTCCCCTCGGTGTACAAGTGTATTACAAAGTGAACTTCACAATTAGGCACACAACAAATGATTATTTTCCAAACAAGGTGATAACTCAATTAGGCTCAACTCAATATTACTATCTCTCACAACCCCAATATACTATGTATGCAAATACTATAAGCTCAAGTGGGTGTGTGTAACAATGAGTATAAATCAAAATAAATCTAAGCTCAAATAAATTCGAGCTTATGGATATGAAAATCAAGCAATATAAAAAGCTAGATAAGAGTTTAGAAAAACTTTTCTATGATGACAAGAGAGAGAAGGAGAAGAGTTGAATGCTCAAACACCAATGGATGATCTCCTCTAGCTCTTGTGAAAATTTCTTCACAAACTTGAAACTTGAAACAAACTTGAAACCCTTAAACAAACTTGTAAAAACTCTTTGAAACTTTTCTCTTAAACATCCATAAGAAATAATAGAAGTTGAGGGCTTTTTATAGCCTCTTAAACCAGCCAAAAATACCCCAAAATCAAAACTAGCCGTTTCTAGCCGTTACTAGCCGTTATAGGGTGAAAAGACCAAAATACCCCCAAAATTCAGCATTCTGAAAATTTGCGTATCTGAGTTTGTAAAATCAATTAAAAATAGTAAATCAACTCTAAAAATTATGAAATTTTGAGGTAAGTATCTACACATGTCTAAAGTCATGTTAGAGTAAGAATTTATTAAATATCACTTCCCATTTGTGATAAATAATTCTTTAAACACAAATATACAATTTCCTAAATCTGCTGACATACACGATTTTGTAAAATCAATTAGGCACAGTAAAACAAATTCAAAAATCATAAAATTTTTAGGAAAGTTTCCAAACATGTATATAAACATGTCAGAAAATGAATTTATAAAATATCACATCCCAGTTGAGAGAAATAAATATTTTAACACAGATATTACAGTTCTGAAAACTGCTAAAAACTCTTGGTTGTCTAAAATCAATTTAACATAGTAAACCAACTCCAAAAATAATGAAACTTTGGAAAATGTGTTCGTGCGGGAAATTGCGTTATTCTTCATTGATGATTCTGTTACAACTTTGACAACAACTTTGTGCGTTTACAAAGAGATCCGGTCTTTTTATAAGATCCGGCTTACAACAAAATCAAAGTAAAGAAATAAAAATTACAACTTTCCTTGAACAAATCACGAGTTTCCTGTTTTACGGTCCCTCGCTTTGTGGGGTTCTTCGCCTGTGCCGGGGTTGAGTACCGTGGACCACCGCGCAATCTTGATCTGAACAGATCTACGTGGTATAACGGGTACGATCCCACCAAGGAGATAGTAGCCGAGAGGGATCGTTTCACCAAGGAAACGCTCGCTCTAATCTCGGGATCTAAGAGCCAAGCTTAGATCCGGAGTAGTATCACGTAGATCTGGTTGTCCAAGTCTTCAAGCCTTCACAATCCGAGTTGAGGTCGCAATCCGGCAGAGTTTCGGCTCTTCAGAAGTTTCAGAAAAAGTCCTCTCAAATGAACGAGTGCCAGGCTTATTTATAGGCACTCGAAACTGTGCCTTTGGCACAGAACTGTGCCTAGCCACCTTTGGGTGGCTCGGCCACCGAGCCACCCTAGGGTGGCTCGGCTTGGGCCGAGCCACCTTAGGGTGGTTCGGTTCGGGCCGAGCTCCCCCAGGTGTGCTGGTTTCGTCATTTTCTGGTGTTTCCGGTTCTCCGTCGTTCGAGTTTGATTCGGTTTCTGGAATTGACTTGATTCCAAATATGGCAGTTAATCCGTTTCTGAGTTCGAGTTTGGGATTGGTCCCGATTCGATCGTTATATCACCGAGTTCGTTCTTGTTTAGATGACTCGGTGATTCCCCGAAACGTTGGTTCGATTCCACGTGCGTACGTGTTCCATTGTTCATGTGCCTTGTCGCCTCGACCTTTCGTTGATTTGTTCAGGTCCTGATTCGATTCCCCGAATCTTCATTTGGTAGTAGCTCCGCTTCGGTGTTTGAGTTCAAGTCCGTTTTGTTGTTGGACGACTCGTTAACTTTCCGAACCGTTGGTTTGGTCCCGCACGCGAACGTATTCCGTTGCTTGCGTGCCTTGTCGCTTCGTCGCTCGAATGTCCGTTGTTTTGTCGAATCATCGTGCTGAGCTAAGCTAAGGGACCTATAGGCAATTTTATACGCCTACAAAATGTTTATAAACATAATAATAAACATGTTAGAAAAAGAATTTCTTAAATTAAATTTTCTATTTGTGAAAACTCATGTATTTTGTAAGTATGTCCAAAACATGAAAATGTGATATACATGAAATTTGATGTTTTGATATAAACAATGTTTTGAAACCCTATGAAATGATTATATAGAGTTGATAAAAATTATAAACAATTGTTCTTAAATCTATAAACCAAAAACACAATATATTTACAAAAATCACAAATATATAAATGTGTGTGTATATTTGAGCTTATAGAATTAACACACATTATATAAACCCTAAACTAATTTACCCAAGCTTGATAGATCTTCAATATACTTGACTTGGTTGCGGATGAAGCTTGATCTTGAATATGACTTGATATGCAATGGCTTCATACCGATATTCCGCCAACCTCCATTTGATGTGATCGTGTAGGCTGAATCCATCCAACCTCCAACATGTTGTTTGTCTACAATAAATAGAAATACACAAAAACTAGACAAACAACATTAGTGGTAAATTATTTGTTAAACATCATCAAAACAAAGAGGCCAACAGCAGGAACTTGTCTTAAACCAAAAGGTTTTGAACTGTAAGGTTCTGAGATCGAGGAGATCTTTTGCCTTGACCGAAAAGTCTTATAGATCGAGGAGATCTTGACAGTACTGGGTTTGTGCACACCATAGTACTGTACTGCTGTTCCTGAAAGCAGTTTGGTCTTGGGATCCTTACATCGGAGTAGGCCAAATATTGCTTTAAGCACAGCGTTTCTATGACGCACAGCAGTTAACTAGAAAAGTTTAAAATTACAGCACATCTAATTCCTTGTTTCATTCCAGATTTAACCTCAATTTCCAACATCTTCCACCACTTCACTTGTGGGACTAACCATATTGTATTACTCTTATGGGCATTAATGGCTTCTTCAAACACTTTGGGCTTCATATTTGGACTTTATTTTGTTTTTTTATGTAGTTGGACTAAAATCCCAGCTCTTTAACCATTTGTTGTGGCCTTGTGGGAGAAAACTTTGATGGGTTTTAAACTGAAGCGAGAAATCAGTTTTAAATTAAACGTATAGCTACTAGATATTTGTCCAAATTCTTATTTTAAACTCATCAATTTTGTTAACTCTAATCCAATATCGGACTCTATTCCCATACTAACAACCTCAACAATTTTTTCGAAAATAGATGAGATAACTCTTCTAAACTGGTTCAAAAGAGTTGATTTTTTAAAGGATAAGTTATACTAAATCCCCATGAACTCTTAGTGTTCTGAGTAAACCGCCAATAACTAAATGGTACTAAACCTCCAATAACTTTCGCAGAACCCCCCAATATTTTTTGGATAAATTATGCTAAACCTCCAATAACTTTTAAAATGTCTTTTTATTTTGCTTTTAGTTCTAATTTATGCCGGTCATCTGCAAAACGTGAAATACTTATTGGGTAGTTATTGGAAGTGTACTGCAAAATATTGAAAGTTCATGGCGATTTAGTGTAATTTACCCTTTTTTAACACCAGGGATTTACTAACCCAGCCCTTTACACAAATTAGAAAATAGTAGCCCCTTTACTTGAAGGATAGTACTTATCCTTCATCTTTCCAAACTGAAAGAAATACTCATCAAGGCTTAAGATAGATTTTACCTAAATGTTTTAGCTAGTTTTAGGTATAAGTCTTCATTGAGGAGCACGAGCACTTACTTACCAAAACTAGAAGCAAGAAACATGCTTGTCATGTTCCATCTCCTTCAAATATTTAGTACTCTCTTAATGAGTAATTATATATAGATAAATACTTAGATCCCTAATCTTCTAAAACTTAAAACTATTTAAGAAATGGCAGTTGAGAGTATGAGTTGTCATGCTGATTATAGCAGAGATTATGTATAATTGAGCTTTTAATTATATATTCAACCTGATTAAGTTAATTAATAAGGCCACCTTATCCTATGGAGGATTATGTTGTTAAATAGTCGATTATTTTTTTTGGTAATGAATGGTGGTGCAAGCGCACCACTCTGAAGAATACTACTTACGTTAATGGTAGGAGTCTCCTTCTCACAGTTGGACAGGATTATTCTATTAATATGGTAGAAAAAGTGCTTAATTATGCTAATATGCCTTAGGGCAACTACTTCTCACATAAAGAGAAGCCCCTTTGTCTGGATGCATATGCTTTAGGATCCTCGTTAATAAACCTAAATGTAGGTATTTCTATTTTCATTTCAGAGATTTCAGAATGTGTGGTCTATAAGATGTTCACTTATTTTGATTGAATTTCTAAATTTGCAGGATACATTAGACTTCTCATAAAGGCTAAATATCATAAAACCTCCCTTAACGTTGGAGGATTTTCAGAAAACCTTCCATATATTTCAAAATATTAGAAAACCATCTTGAGTTTTGGAGTTACCAAAAAAACTCCCTTTAACTTTAATTTTTTTAGAAAACTAGTAAAAAAAGTGAACCATAATTTTTACTAGTAAAAATATCTCTCTGTGTAATTTTATTTAGTTCAGTTTGTAATCATTAAAATCACAAAATTCCCTTCGAATTGAAGGATATTGGAGCTTGTGTTAATTTTTTCTGTATTTAGTAATGATGTATGAATTATCTTAAATAGGAAATGAATCCGATCTGATCTCAGATTTAACCGATTAATTTTCTCATTCATAGGGAGTATTTTAAGATAGCTTTGATACTTCTACTTCTGGCAATTTTAGTAATATTAGGAGGCTACTTTATTTTTCTATAAATAGAATTGTAAATCCTAGATGTATTACTTTTCATAAATAAAATTTTTCTTTTTATTCTTTACTAATGTTTTAGCCTACGCTAAGCACGATCTTATTACAATTCATCTATATTTTAATCACTCTTATCCGAATATAATTTTAAAGATCTAACAAATCAATTGTATGCGTCTAAAAATGCATGTAGGTTCCCGCATGCAGCTCGAGATGAAAAGGAGACGATAAACATCATCATCCAAGTCGAGGAGGTTTATTCGAGTGGCCCGCGTGCTCACCTGCCATCGTCAAGTGGCCCGCACACTCATCGGCCACCAAAACGGTAAACCAAGTGACACGTGCGTTCACCGGCCACCTCCAAGTGGCCCGTGCACTCGTCAGGCAGCTCCAAGTGGCTCGCGTGCTCACCAGCCACCGCCAAGTGGCCCGTGCGCTCATCGGCCACCAAAACGGCAAACTAAGTGTGCTCACCGGCCACCTCCAAGTGGCCCGCGCACTCGTGAGCCAGCTCCAAGTGACCTGCGTGCTCATCGGCCACCGCCAAGTGGCCCGCGTGCTCACCGGCCACCGCCAAGTGGCCCATGTATACACTAGCCACCGCCAAGTGGCCCGCACGCTCATCAGCCACTAAAACGACAAACCAAATGACCCGTGTGCTCACTGGCCACCTCCAAGTGGCCCGTGCACTCGTCAGCCACCTCTAAGTGGCCCACGTGCTCACCACCCACCGCCAAGTGGCCCGCGCTCTCATCGTTCATCAAAATGGCAAACCAAGTGACCCGTGCGCTCACCGACCACCTCCAAGTGGCCCACGCACTCGTCAGCCAGCTCCAAATGGCCCGCGTGCTCACCGGCCACTGCCAAGTGGCCCGTGTACTCACCTGCCACCACCAAGTGGCTCGTACACTCATCGGCCATCAAAACGGCAAACCAAGTAACCCGTGCGCTCACTAGGCACCTCTAAGTGGCCCGCGCACTCGTCAGCCAGCTCCAAATGGCCCGCGTGCTCGTCAGCCACCGCCTAGTGGCCCGCATGCTCATCAACCATTAAAATGACAAACCAAGTGACACGTATACTCGTCAGCCAGCTCCAAGTGATCCGCGTGCTCATCAGCCACCGCCAAGTGGCCCGCGCGCTCACCGGCCACCAAAACGACAAATCAAGTGTCCTACATACTCATCGCCATATTACCGAAACGTATAAAATGAATCGGTGAAGCGTACATGTCAACAAAACGACGAAATACGCATAACGACGAAACAAGTCAAAACCTGGAAAACTAAAATAGCCGCTGGCGGCCGAGTCACATCGAAACGACTCGGCCAAGAACCAGTGGCTCGACCCATGACTGAGCCACCAAATGGTGGTTCGCGCCTGACCTGAACCGGTTCGGTTCGCTTTGCATTCGGTTCGGCCAGGTTTAAGCCAAAAACATGTTTTTTTGGTTTTTTTGACGAGTTTTCACAGGAATTCGTCTGTTCCAGAGGTTCCTAACTACTTTTAAATCATCTCCAAACATGGTTACACGGTTATTAACTGAAGATAAGGAATCCATCATTCTTATCCAAGCCCCCCCAACCGAAGCCTATAAATACAAGCATGTGGCTCATTTCTGAGGGGCGAAAAAATAATCAAGAGGGGGAGGTGTTGCTGGTTTTGTGAGTGCCTAGCCACGAATTTCAGAGAGAGTTAGCTAGATCTCGATGATCTCCTATGCATAAAGAGTGGATTTCGAGAGATCTGAGTCACTTACCCCTTTTCCTCTGGATCAAGCTTGGTCTTGATCTCGAGAAGAGTCATAATCTCGCTTGGTCGGGATTACCACTTCTGCGATAACTTCTTCATGAAGTAGGAGCTTTGATCAATTTTTTTCTGTTAACCAGATCTGATCCGCGATGGTCCACAGACTAACGTATTCCTGGCATAGGCAAAGTTCCTACGCAAATAACAAGAGATAAACTGATGTTGTGTTGTTTGACAAGAGTTGTATTCTTTTTATTTTTATTGTATAAGTTGATCTTATAAAAAGATCTACTTTTCTCTTTTTTCGAACTTGTAATCGATAAACGGTTGTAATGAGTTTGTTGGCAATGAAATCAACTTTTGACACAAACACGCTAGCGATCACAGTAGGAGCCAACAGCTTCGCTGCCGAAGCTGTCGTGCCGCAACTATGGATCCGGATCCCGGTTGTCGAAGAGGTCGAGTACGAGTTTGACCAACTAAAATTTGAGGAGTATCTGTCGTTGTCCTCCTCTAGATCCTCTGCCCCTCGCAAACGTAGGAAGATCAAGGCCCCCGTTGCTGCTGCAATCACGCATTGCAACACCCCTCCGGTTTCCAACGAGCCCAGATCTGCAGACCTGGACTCCTCCTCAATCAAGAAGATAGTCGCTGGAGGTGCGTCCACTTTATCGAAGAGAGATCGCCAAAAGCAGCGACAACACCTCACGGGCCAATTCGCCAAGGCTTTGGAACCGATAGACGGGATCCGTTACGAGGAGGATCTAAAATTCAAGGAGCGTCAAGCACCTCAACAGCAAACAAATGTCCTCCCCTTCAAGCCAACAATGAATGAATGGGTCCGTGTCAAAAGGACGCGTTCAACCCTCAAAGTGCGGATCTAGAAACGCATGTGTTACTTGCGCATGCACGGATTCTCGTGCAAGAAGCGCAAAAGCTGATGTAGGAAGAGGTGGTCAAGAAGCCACCAAAACTTCACCAAGTCTGGAAGCCAAAGTCCGAAACGACGTCAAAAAAAAGTCAAACAACGCCCGAAACTCATGAACCACCCCTGGGTGGCTCGACCAAAACCGAGCGACCAAATGGTGGTTCGCGCCTGAACCAAACCGGTTCGGTTTGTTTTGCACCCGGTTCACCTCCTGTAATCCCGTTTAAGCCTCCGACAGCCCCTATTCCTATCCCGACGAATCACGCACCTCCGGTAAAGCCTCACAGTTGCTTGTATGTGTCCCGATTCAAGATGACGATGGTGGATCGCTTGGGTCCTTTGCACGAGGATCGAGGTAAAGTTTTGATCGAAGAACGCTTAGGTCCGGTGACGGAACCCCGAGCAACTACTCGAGCTGGGTGTCGTACACGCCATCGCAACAAGTCAGAGCCTTTCTATAATGAGAAAACTCTTGTAACTGACCGCCTCGGATGGTGAGTCATTGTCCAAGATCCCGTTGAGGTCTCACGCTCATGAAAGTGTGGCTCCAAACATGTGACTCTTGAGAACGCTAACAAGGCAGCAAGCCCTCAGAAGGAAAAGTGTTTGTCAGAGGATAATATTATACCTAAAAAGTTGTTCCAACACGTAATAGATTGCTCCGGTCATCATGTCGATGAGTTGTACTATCAGACTGGGGGTACGAATAGATCTCAAAAAAAGATACCCGGGAGATAGACTTTCATTGTCCGTGTACCAAACTTATCAGGATAGTATTATCAGCGTGTAGCTATCCCAAGACCGCTCTACAGAGGGTCTCGATATTCCAAAGGCTTTCCTCTGAAGCATCAAATACTAAGCCAATACGTTTCCGCAAGAAACGATCAGTCATTCAAGATGGCAAACTTCCAAAAGTCATAATTAACATGGCTAATAGAGGAAAGTTAACCTGACCTTCTAGTTCTGACTCGCTCATATCGCATCGTCTGACCCGGTTGTGATTGGGAACCATTAGACAAAGGGATTACTAAAGAATGTAGAGGGGATTATCCTCGGATGATGAAGCATCAGATACCAACTCTGCAATCGCTTCTGACAATACGATATCTAGCCTAGGATAATCTCGGAACGTACTTATGATTAATACCGAGCAAATGGCCAAAATCATCAAGAATGCTTTGGCTAAGCAAAAAGAGAACTTCAAGTTTGAATTGGAAATGACCATGATGCGGATGAAGGAAGAGCATGACTAATAGATTCAGACTCTGTCCAATCAACTTGGTGAATCCAACCATCGCAACATTGCTAACCAAGCAGGTAGCGATTCAGATATGGACGAACACCTCGATGAAAACAACCCTCCGGCTGATCAAAATGTCAGGGGTGGTCCTACTAAAGACAACAATACTGGGGGTGGTCCCACCAAAGATGACAATGTCGGGAGTGGCCGCATTGTTCCTCTTAGAAATCGTCCAAAGCATGATACAGATAAGGACGAGAAGATGAAAGACCTCGAGAGCAAAATCAACGCTCTGATGTTTAATCAAGAGGTCAAGAAGACTGGTATTCCGCGTCCTTACCCAAGAGAGTGAAAGTCAATCCCGTACCCGGCGAAGTTCAACCTGATCAATTTCACGCCATTCGACGGAAAGGGCTCGCCCACTCAACATCTGATCTACTTTAAGTCTATCTTGGGCATGATTTTTGGCAATGAAGCCTTGATGGTTCAGTCATTCATGGGCAACCTTCGCGGGACTGCCTTCGATTGGTACCATCATTCAAACCTGGAAGCGTCAACAGCTGGGACGACATGGAAAGCTCATTCCTTGGTAACTTCTTTGATGATGACACTGATGTATCAATCAGGACATTCTTTGAGGAGAAACATAAAGACAAAGAGATGGTAGACGACTTCATTAAATGCTTCTTAAATAAGATGATGAATTGTCGAGGCCCAGTCACAGAGGACTTCATCCTCCAAACCTGTCATAACAATCTATCTATTGATATTTTGGAAGTTATGGGAGTAGCACTATCCAATACCTAGAAAGAGTTGTAGGTGCGTGAAGAGCAAGCCGAACGCTTCTCAGAAGAAAGAAGGCCGAGAGGAGCCAACCGATAGCTAATCCTTCGAACTCAAACATCACCTCCCGTGGTAAGAGAAAGGCACATGCAGCAGTTGTGGACGTTAATCAGACGTCGCAATAACAACCCTAAAGACAGCAAAAGACTTTAAATTCGAGACTCCAAAAAGAGTAGTCCTTTAAAGACGAAAATATTCCGGCCATTTTCAAATCCCTCCTTAAAAACAACAAGATCAAGCTGCCACCTATCACAAATCAGGAGAAAGCTGATAATATTTTGGATCTAAAGTACTGTGCGTACCACAAGAGGATCCTTCATTCTATTAAGGCGTGCTTTACTCATAAGAATAACATTCAAGCTTGGTTGACGTCGGCGTCATAATGGTAAAACAAGCTGAATGAGAACGGCGAACACTCCAAGGAGTACATGAGTATAAACTAATTCTCCACACTCCAACTGGTGCACGAGTCTAAATTGCTCCTCATTACTCTAATGCCTCAAGAGCCTAAACTGTGTAGACTCCGAAGAGTATACGAGTATAATCTGCTTCTCAATTTGCCAATGAGTATAAGAGGTTAAACTGCTTCTCTTTGATGGAAAGTTCCTAGAGAATTTTATACATAATATTCTTAAGGATAACCCGATCAAGTAACTGACTACAATGTTAGATCCAGTTTTGCAAAGAAAGCTGGGGTGGATAATTCATATAACGGGAAGTTCCTAAAAGAATGTTATATGGTGTATTCTTAGGGATAACCCGATCACTACAAAAAATGAATAAGAAACTCCCACTTAGACTCTGAATGCATATCCATGAGTAGAGCATGAGAAAAACACAAAATATATTATTTTTCACCATATAACATATTTATTATTATTTATCATAAATATTTTAATTTTTGAGGTTTTACACTATAAAACTGGTATTATTGCGTCCGGCTCTGAGTCTACTTCGCACAACTTCTGATGGATTGTAAAATGGAAATTAATGTGAATTTCTACGAATTTTTGAGTGAAGTCTGTGTAAGGAGGAGGATTTGCATATTCTATTGTTTTTGTCATGTCGATCTAGAATTTTCTGAAGTAGCACTCACTGTAAAACTAGTATTGACATGTCCGACTCTGAGTCTACTTCTCACATCTTCTAACGGGTTGTAAAACAGAGATATTTGCAAATTTCTACGAATTTTTGAGTGAAGCCTGCGCAAGGAGGAGTATCTGTGAATATTGCTATATTCTGCTCTCTTTCTTTGTTAATCTCCTCCATTACGTCATTTACAGCCTTTAAGTAGGCTTTGCTAAACCTAATCTGCTTAGGGTTTAATTCTGCCCCTTAGATATGACACGTGGCACAATCTAGGGCCATAGAAAAGTCAAAACACCCATAAAACACTTTGTACACATACAGGTATAGGACTATGTATTTGTATTGCTTTTTCTACACTCCATATGCCACGTGGCACACAATTATTGGCTGAAATATCCTCCCCGGTCCCTTGCCCTATTTCTTTCTCTCCCTTCAACGACGCACCCATGTGAGATGGGGCCAGCTTGCGACTGAAATCATGTGCATTTGATGCGCGCCGTTAGATCGACGCAAGGCTAAATGGATCGGAGACACGTGTCCTGTAGCGATGAGATATGCATAGTAAATCTTAGCTGGGCATGTATTTTTTCCTGCAGACTTTGAACTAGGCCTTGCGAAAATCTTGTAAAATATTTTTCTTGCGCTTTGGAAATAGTATATATATATATATATATATATATATATATATATATATACTA
>BQKN01066854.1:0-18252 GCA_022839385.1 Asparagus kiusianus
TACCAGAAAATTATTTTTAACTAGTATCAAAATTCATGGTCCTTACATTCTACCCCCCTTAAAACAAATTCCGCCCTCGGAATTAAAATAAGAAAGAATCCAAGGACAGAGATAAGGAACGAGAGCGGAGTCAAGAAGTGACGAGACAAGAAACAATGGAAAGTCCCGAAGTCAAAAGTGATAAGATAGGGATGAAACGAAATATATCAAGATGATGAAATAAGGGCTCAAGAATGGTCTTATGGATGAAATATGATATGTATCTAAATTGTCCATCATATTCTTACTAGTGAGGACTCGGGTCCGTGATCGAGACCGTGACCTGCATGGGCCACCACCAAAACCTGTCACGCCCCGCTTCCCAAAACACCCGGGAATCGGAGCGTGAACAAGCCCGCGACGTATTAGACTGAGGAGAGATAAGTGCTAGACCCCGTCTTCTCAATCTAATACGCTAAGCGTCAAGAAATACAAACAATGCGAAGTCACAGGTCCCCGATCACAGATAGCAAGAATATAATGAACAACACAGAATAAAATAATACATATCATAAATGAATATCATCCCAGACATAATATGCAGGCCAACATGCCTATATACAAAACGATCTGAATGAAATACTGGAAATATAAAATACAATGATCCAACGGAAAGAAATGCTATAAAAACTAAGATCAAATAACTAAACTTCAGCTTCTTCTGCTACACCATCTTCAAGGTACTCCTGCTGTGAATCCTCTGGCTCCTGCTGAACCTGCTCTTCTCCTAAGTCTGACGTACACCAGAGAAAACAGGTGTACGTCAGGTGCATGACGCACGGCAAGACCCAACCCCACAAAGAAAATAGAACGAACAGAAAACGCAAGCAGAAAACAATACGACAGTAGAAATGACAAAGGAAACGTACATCTGGAAATCCAACGAGATCAACCAACAAATCGATCATGCAGCAAGCGATCAGAATAATCATCCAAGTCACAAGATCATACGACTAGATGGGATCAATACTTAAAAATCTACAACTCGAGACGTAGTACGTCGAGCGAAATAATCCAAACAAGGAAACCCTCATGTATATACCATATGTCTCAAATTATAGATAATTAAATATTAACATCGATCTATGTATGAAAAGAAGCATAACTGGTCCGTATCTCACATGTATCCAAATCATCCAAGTGACGAAATCATATAACTAGCCATCCTATCACAACTCACTGGTCCATCTCTCACAGAGTCAACACTCATATCATCGGATAACTGACTGTTCACAAATCCCCTACGCGCATCCAATCCCGCTACACATGCGGCCAAAGGACTACACGTAAACCGTTTTCTGCCTGGTTCGAACTCAAGCACAACTCGGGTGACGAAACGATTTCACTGACTAAAGTGATGTACACACTTCACTTTAGCCCTACAAACCAACCCCGGTGGCGACACCAACCACGGGAGCGAGCCTGGAAGATACATCAACAGTCTTATCCGATCACATGAACATTAACTTCCCCATCCCAACTCTCTTGTATTTTCTAAATCAACCATAATCCTCATTGAAACTCGGGTTCACCACCTAACCTCAGTCAACGCACACACACATGTCACTAAGTCTGTTCATGACGCACGAGGCCACTAAGTCATGAACTACTAAGGTTCTCAATCACAACAAGGAGATAATAAACACAACCAATCATGTGCAACAATATCACATAATTTAAAGGGGAATCATAAATCATGAGATCTTCAGAAATAGTCTTTTAAAATAAATTCTTTATCCAAAATAATTTCTTTATTTCTTGTTATAATTATCCAAAAGTAATTCCATTTTCCAAAATCAATCATTTTAAATAATTCTAAAACATTCTATAAATATTCTTTTTAATATTCCCTCATCCAAAATAATTTATTTTCTAATTATAATTATTTGTAAATCATTTCTTTTCAAAATGAATCTATCATAATTACCTAAAATGATTCTTTTCCCCAAAATAATTTCTTTTAAGAATTATTTCTCATTATAATAATCCAAAATATTCTCTTTCCTAGAATAAATTCCTTAAAATTATTTCTCATCAATTATTATTCTAAAATAATTCTTTTTCTCAAAATAAATTCTTTCTAAATATTATAAATTCTCCAAAATGATTCTGTTATCGAAATAATTTCTTTCACTTCATTATCATTTTTCTGAAAATACTATTTATCACATAACTATGATTTAAATTAATATTATTCATCAAACCCACACAGATAAAAACAATTATAAATTAACATAACCAGATAATTCACCAATTCATCAACAAGCCCACGCAGATAATAACAATTCATACTCTAATATATGCGACTAATTAACGACAGATATAAATAGGAATTGACGAGTCAAGAGGAGCGGAATCTTGCCTCGGGGTTTGTCGAACAAATCGACGTCGACGTGCGTGTCCGCGGTCTGATCTGAGCGTGGGTAGAACGCGGCGTCGAGAAGAGCGGGGGAGCTGCTCGGTAGCGTGGTGGCTGCTGTGGTCAGACAGTTGTTGGAGGTGTTAGGACTGCGCAAGGAGGAGGGGGATCTGGTGTGGTCGGGGCTTGGGGCTGAGGAGGACGAGAAAGCGGCGGACCTGGGGCTGAGCTGTGGCTTGACGGCGAAGGCTAGAGGAGCTCGGAAGGAGGGAGAGGGGGGACTGGGCGTCGCTGCAGGGGAAGGGGAGGTCGGCGGCTGCTGCAGCGGTGCAGGCGAGGGTGGTCGCGGTCTCAGGCGGGTTCGTCGGAGATGGAGGTGGGGACAAGGATGAGGGCGGCGGGTCAGCGAGATCGGAGGTCGGCTGAGGGCGGTGGGGAGGCAGCGAACAGGAGGCGGAGCGGCTGGGTTCGGTGCGGCTGCTAGGGCGGCTGCGACGAGGGGAAGAGGTGGCGGTGGTGAGCGGCTAGGGGCTGAGGCGAGCGGCGGCTATCAGGCGGCGGAGGAGAGCGGCGCGGGGGTCGGCGGCGAACTGGTGGTCGACGAGGGCGGTGGTCGGGGTGAACGAGAGGGAGAGATAGATGATGATGGCGGCGGCTTTGTGAACAGGAGAGAGGGGAGAGAGATAAGAGAGGGTTTTATATATATATGATTTAAAAATTAGGGTTAGGGTTAAATAAGTTAAAACAAAATTAATTAAAAAGAAATAACTAATGATATTTAAAAATCAAAATAAATACGGGATAATTATCTACAAATAAAAATGTACCTATTGTGCTAATACAACAGTTGATACGAAATAGTCGAAAAATACCCATATTGTATAATTAAACGAGAATAATTAATAATAAAAATATATTTACTTATATTTAAAATCAAATAATTATGGGACAATTATATACACAGTAAAACGTACTAGTTATACTAATACGACAGATAATATGTAACAGTTGAAATAATACAATAAATTATACTAAAAAAACGTAATTAATAATACTATGTATTATATGAAATAATTTGTAATAATATTAATAATACAACATATTATTTAAAATTATACGTAATAGTACTGATAACATAACAAATTAATTCTAGAAAATTTTACTGCACGAAATAAATTTATAAATATTAAAACCGTTTAAATAAATATAATTTTGGTTTTTAAATCGTAGAAAATTATAGGGAAATCGAGAAAAATAAAAATACACTTTTAAAAATAATAATTAAATATTTTAAAATACCAGAAAATTATTTTTAACTAGTATCAAAATTCATGGTCCTTACAAGAGCTCTAGGTTCTAATATCCTTAGGATCATACCTATGTCATATTGTGGAGCTAGGATAGAATTTTCTAGGAATCATGTGTAGAGTTTGCTAGGAATTCCTAGTATGAGTGAGGACGTATTATATATATACGCGAAAATTATAAATTTTTTTTATTATGAACTATTTGCTTGAGTTGTAAAGCATGTTGCGGGTGATAAGTGATACAATTTTCGTATTGGTATATGTTATGATATATTTGCTTGAGATCCTATTTATAAGTTTTACTTTGAAACTTATAGATGTCAGGAAGAGGAAGTAGACATAGAGGTACTCGTGCTCAGGGCGCTGAGAAAGATGATAGAGAGCCCGAGCCATAGCAGGCTTTGCAGTACTTAGTGGATCTCATAACATCTTTGGCAGCTTGGCTGGTAGCGATTGAGGAGCAGTTAGCAAATCAGGCTCAAAAGGAGGCACCCATTCATGAGGAGACGCCCATTTAGGAGGTGACACCAGAGGAGACACTGATAGATACACCACCACCACCAGTTGATGATGGAACTGCTGAGCAAGGAGCTTAGCTTCGTCTGGTAGAAAAATACCAGAAGTTAAAGGCACCAGAGTTTTATGGTTCGTCAGATTCCATTGCTGTACACAAATAGAAGGAAGATGTGAGCAACATTTTGGATATGCTTCATGTGAATACTGTGCAGAAGCAGAGGCTAGCACCTTTCAGCCTCAAGGGCGATGTAGGAGGATGATATCGACTTTGTTTCACTCCAGAGCAGAGGATGATAGTTTCATAGGAGACTTTTGTATACTTCTTCAATGAGCAGTATGTGTTGGCTACAACGAAAGCCGGGAAGGGGTTGGAGCTAGCCCAGTTGGAGCAGGGGGATATGTCCGTGATAGATTTTGAGAGTAAATTTATAACACTACTTAAATTCACGAGAATGTGGCACACCGAGGAGCGACAAACACAAATGTTTATAATGGGGCTTCACCTAGGTTTACATCGATATCTGGGTATCACAGAGATTTCGGTCAGTGCGGGAGGTAGCAGATGCCGCTATGGCTCAGGAGACAGACTCAGCTCTGTTCCTAAAGGGCAAGGATGAAAATGTTAAATCAGGATAGATCGGGGATAAAGGTAAAGGTAAGAGATCTTTTGCAGGACCAGGAGGACCCAAGCAGTAGGGTAAGAGTCCACATCAATAGGGTCCCCATAAGAAGGGATATCAGCAGGATCAGAGGGTACAACAACAGCGCAGGTTTCGGGAGACTTGTTACAATTGCAACAAATTTGGACACTGAGCATCTGAGTGTCACAATGCACCTTCATCAGGCCAGCAAGGCAAGAATCATCATCATCAGTAGCAACATCATGCTAAGGGCCGAGGCAAAGTCCAGCAGTTGAGGATTGAGGCACCGCCAGCAGTCCCGAGGATTGAAGGACAAGTGCGAACTATTCAGGGGGTCTAGCAGGGACAGATAGTCCCATACGTTCCGGGTGATGTAGCGCAGCAGCCTTCGTCTATAGGTAGAGTATATGTAGTTGTTCCTCGTGACCATGGCGCGAGCGGGGCCTTGGTGGAAGATACGTTCCTTGTGAACTCCTTTCTAGCAAATATTCTTTTTGATTCTGGCGCTTCGCATTCCTTCATATCCTATGAGTTTATGGTTAGAGTTCAGCTTGTAGCGCAGCCGTTAGATATTGTATTATCTGTATCTACTCCTTTAGGAGAGGTGTCTCTTTTAGAGAGTGTTTGTAGGAGATGTGTTGTTAGCTTAGACGATTCTAAGTTCGTGATTGATTTAATCGTGTTGCATATGTCTGAGTTTGATGTTATCATTGGAATTGATTAGTTATCTTCCTACCATGTGAGTATCAATTGTTTTGCACAGATAGTCAGCTTGCGAGCTAGTGATGGATCTGAGTTAGTGGTAGCGACCTCACGGGGCAACCAGATTGTAGAGTCATTTCTAGCATACGTCGAGGAGGTGATGTTGTGGGATCGGAGCGCAGATTTGAGTGAAATGCGAGTGGTCTCAGAGTATCAGGATATCTTCCAGAACATACCAGGTTTACCTCCAGTGAGAGAGGTCGAGTTTTGCATAGAGGTGCAGCCCGACGCCGCACCAATTTCCTAAGCTCCATACCGTATGGCGCCTGCTAAGATGAGGAAGCTCCATATCAAGTTAGATGAATTGTTGTCTCGGAGATTCATTCGTCGGAGTCATTTTCTATAGGGAGCACATGTCCTTTTCATGAAGAAGAAGGACGGTAGTATGCGATTGTGCATCGATTATCACGAGTTGAAAAAGGTCACTATTAGGAACATGTATCCACTACCGAGGATTGAGAACTTGTTTGACCAGTTGCAGGGAGCACAATGTGTCTTGAAATTAAATCTTTGTTCCGCTTATCATTAGTTATAGGTTCGGGAGAGGGATATTCCCAAGACCACCTTTCTAACTCGATATAGGTCTTTTGAGTTTCTTGTTATGCCATTTGGGCTGATCAATGTACCCGCGGTATTCATAGATTTGATGAATCGGGTTTTTCATCCATATTTGGATAGTTTGTGATAGTGTTTATCTATGATATCCTTATTTATTCGAGGTCGGAGGCTGAGCATGAGCAGCATTTGCAGTTGGCACTATAGACTTTGTGGGAGCACCAATTATACGCTAAGTTTAGCAAGTGTAAATTTTGGTTATCTGAGGTTAGATTTTTAGGCCATGTTATTAGCCGGTAAGGCATTGCAGTAGATCCGACTAAGGTGGAGGCCATTCTTGATTGGAAGCCGCCAAAGACCGTTACCAAGATTCGTAGCTTCTTAGGTCTGACGGGCTATTATAGGAAATTCATCCAGGACTTCTCGAAGATTGTAACGCCACTTACACACCTTACGAAAAAGGGTGTACAGTTTGTTTGGGGCACAGAGTGCTAGGAGGCCTTTGAGACTTTGAAGGCTAAGTTAACTTCAGCGCCGGTGTTGATTCTTTCGAGCAGTGACAAGACTTTTGTTGTTTGCACTGATGCATCATTATCAGGTCTTAGAGGTGTTTTGATGCAGACCCAGAGAGTTGTGACCTATATTTCGAGGCAATTAAGGGTTCATGAGCAGAATTACCCCACACATGACTTAGAGCTAGCAGCAATGGTCTTTGCATTAAAGGTGTAGAGGCATTATTTGTATGGAGTACACTTTAAATTATTCACAGATCATCCGAGCTTAAAATACCTCTTTTCACAGAAAGAACTCAACCAGAGGTAGCGGCGATGGGTCAAGTTTATATAAGATTATGAGTTTGCACTTTAATATCATTCAGGAAAAACGAATGTTGTAGCGGACGCATTGAGTAGGAAGCATCGTCAGGACTTGTGGCTTTGAGATGATCAGTATATTGAGACCTTTATACCCTCAGCCACTATGATTTCAGGCCGGAGATTAGAGGGAGCCGCGCGTTCTTAGGAGCCATATCTGTGTATCCATCTTAGAGCGATAGGGTGGTCGTAGCTCAGCTAGAGGATTCTTAGATTCAAACCCGAAAGGGAGAGGTCTCCAAAGGACCCAAGGCTGATTAGACTATTAGAGTAGATTGAGGACTTAGAATGAAGGACCAATTAGTTATGCCAAATATTCCGTAGCTAAAGAGGGAACTTTTTGATAAGGTGCATCGTACCAGGTGTAGGCGTAAAAAATTGCCTACAGGTCTCCGAACGTGGCTCGAAATAGAAAGAAGATGATGAACACCACTATCCGAGTCACAAAAGCTCATTTGACAATGACAAGCATATGAAGTGAGTTGACGAACCATGCGAAGCAATGAAACTTCAGAATAACGGAAACACGAATGGACCGGGAGCTCCGCGTCACTTACGAAAGATGAAGCACCCCTCGTGTCCTACCTACTTCATACATGATTCAACCATGGGAACTTATTGATCTCCTCATTAGCTTTCCGACGTATTTTGAACCATATAATTCTGAGTTTGGACGATGAGGATACGGCAGAAACGGACAGAACGCGTGAAACCAAGTTCAGGCCAAAGTTTGGCCAAGACACCAAGTGGTGTCTCGGCCAATGCTTGGCGTAGACACCAAATGGTGTCTCGGCCAAAGCTTGGCCGAGATACCAAATGGTGTCTCGGCTAAAGCATGACCGAGATACCCACGGGTGTCCACAGCCCAAAAATGCTGTTTTTGGCAGATTTAAGCTGTTTTTCGACTGTTAACCGTCTGGATTTATTCCAACTGATAAGATATCATCTAAGAATATGGTTAAGTGGTTACAACTGAGGATAAGAGTGAATCAACCATTCTTATCTGAAAACAGAGCTCCCGAAGCCTATAAATACAGCCCCAGGGCCTTTTTTTTCAGATCTGGAATTCTCGAGCGTTAGCGAAGCCATGTTGAACTGAAGACTGAAGGAGCACGAATTTCAGAAGAGAGGAGGAGATCAGATCGAGTTTGTTGGCATAAAGAAGAGGAGCTTGTTAGATCTACACGTCCCGATCTTTTGCCTTGAGATTGCCCCGTTACGGTGATCTCGAGAAGAGTGATTATCTCACTGTTGTCGAGATAATTGCTTCGGCTTCTTGATTCCTTCACGAATTGACGAAGCTCCGGATCTAATCTGATAGTTTGGTGGTCCACGGATACCAACATCCCCGTCACAGGCTAAGATCCCAAGCAAGCAGCAGGCGATAAACACCCGTTGTGCTGTTTGACGAGAGCTGTACTTTTTTTGGTTTTTATTGTGTAAGGGCCTTATAAAAAGACTATATCCTTTTATTTTCATTGTAACGTTTGATGTTGTAATGAACACAGCAATAAACAAAACAACTTTCTCCCCAAACAAGCTGGCGATCACAGTGGGAACCAACAGCTTTGCTGCCAAGGCTATCGTGACACAACCAACGATCAAGATCCCGGTGAACGAAGAGGTCGAGTACGAATTCGACCAGCAAAAGTTTGAGGAGTACATCTCCTCCTCCTCCTCCAGATCCGCCTCTCCTCGCAAGCATAGGAAGGCCTCCTCCTCTAGGAAAATCCGCTGGTCTTCAGATCTGAAGACCCAAGAAAACGATCTCTCCGCCGCCACTGCTGTAGTTGTACCTTGCAATGATCCGCTAGCGTCCAATGAAGCCAGATCTATAGATCTGAACTCCTCCTCGATCAAGGAGTCAACTATTGAAGGCGTGCTAAACTTATCAAAGAGCGCTTGTCAGAGGCGTCGCCAACGTCTCGCTTGCCAATTGGATAAAGCTTTGGAGCAAGTGGATGGGCTCTGCTACCAAGCGGATCTGAAGTCCAGGAGATGCCAAGTGGCTAAATCATTGCCACAACAAGGTTCGGGAGCTCCTCCCAACCACCTACTAACGAATGGGTTTCTGTCAAACGGAACCATTCTACTCTTGAGGAGCACATCCAGAAGCGCTACACACTTCTTGTGCACGCACGAGTTCTCACACAAGAAGCACAGAAATTACAGCAGGAGGAGGTGGTCAAGAAACCACCAAGATCTAAGTAGGTTTGGGTGCTGAAGGCTAAAATAGCACCTCTACCCGACAAGAGACACCAGTCGTGTCTCTCCCTCGATTCCAGATCCGAGGCTGTTCCCCAGCCTTCGTTAAGTTCAGATCTCATTCCTTCTAATCCCGCCCCTTCGGTGAAGCTTCACGACCGTATGGACATATATAGAGGTAGGAAAGCAACAGTGGAACGCTTAGGTCCTTTGCATGAGGATCAAGGTAAAGCTCCAGTTGTAGAACGCTTGGGCACGATGAATGAACCCCGAACAACTCATCGACCTGGGGGTTGTACTCACCCTTGCAATAAGTCCGAGCCTTCTCGTAAGAAAAAAACTCCTATAACTGACCGCCTCAGACTACGTGTCGAAGTCTAAGAGCCCGTTGAGGTCCCACGCTTACGAAGGCGTAGCTCAAAACGTGTGACTCTTGAGAGTGCCAACAAGGCGACGAATCCTTAGAAGGAAACGTGTTCGTCAGACAACAATGTTATACCTGAGAAGTCATGCCATCACGATAGATTGCTCCGATCATCATGATGATGAGTTGTACTATTGGGCTGGGGGTACGAACAGATCTCAAAAGAGAGATTCCCGGAAGATGGACTTTCATTGTCTGTATACTAAGATAACCAGGGCAGTATTATCAACAAGTAACTGCCCCAAGACCACTCCATAGAAGGTCTCGGTATTTGAGAGGATCTCTAACGGAACGACTAAGTCTAAGCCAAAGTGTTTCTGCAAGAAACGATAGACCGTTCAAGGTGACGAACTTCCAGAATCATAATTAACATGGCTGATAAAGGAAAGTCGGCTCGACCTTCTTGTTCTAACCCCCTCGTATCGCATCGTCTAACTCGGCTACGCGCAGGGACTACTAGACGTAGGGATTATCAGAGAATACAGAGGGGATTATCCTCGGATGACAAAGCATCAGATGCCAACTCTGCAGTCGCTTCTGACAAAATAGTATCCAGTCGAGGACAATCTCGCAACGCACTTATGATCAATACCGAGCAAATCACCAATATTCTCGAGGATGCTCTAGCTAAGTAGAAAGAAGCATTCAAAATTAAAATGGAAATGGCTATGCAACAGATGAGGGAAGAGCATGACCAACAGATTCGGGCTTTGTCGAATCAGCTAGGTGAATCCAGCCGTCGCGACATTGATGACCAAACAGGTAGCGATTCAGATGTGGATGACCATCTCAATACTGATAACCCTCCCGTTGACCAGAATGCTAGGGGTGACCCTACTAAAGACAACAAAGCTAGGGATGGTTCCACCGAAGATGACAATTCCGGGGGTAGCCACGTTGTTCCTCTTAGAAATCATCCAAAGCATGATACGAGCGAGGATGAAAAGATGAACGACCTCGAGAGCAAAATCAACGCTCTAATTTCTGCTCGAGAGGTGAAGAAGACCGGCATTTTATGTCCCTACCCGAGAAAGTGAGAGTCGATCCCGTACCCGGCGAAGTTCAACCTGATCAACTTTATGCCGTTTGACGGGAAGGGCTCGTCCACTCAACATCTAATCTACTTCAAGTCCCACTTGGACATGATCTCCGACAATGAAGCCTTTATGGTTCGGTCATTCGTTGGCACCCTTCGCGGGCCCGCCATCGATTGGTACCGCCGTCTCAAGCCTGGAAGTATCAACAGCTGGGACGATCTGAAGAACCTATTCCTCGCTCACTTCTTCGATGATGACACTGAGGTGTCAATCAAGACACTCTTTGATGAGAAACAGGAAGATGATAAGACGGTCTACGACTTCGTCAAGTGCTTTCGGAATAAGGTGATGAACTGCCGAGATCCGATCATAGAGGATTTTATCCTCCAAACCTGTCACAACAACCTCTCCATTGACATTTTGGAAGTTATGGGAGTAGCACTGTCCAACACTTGGAAAGAGTTGAAGATGCGCGAAGAGCGGGCCGAATGCTTCCTCAGAAGGAAGAAGGCCGAGAGGAGCCAACCGACGGCTAACCCTCCAAATTCAAGCTTCGTCTCTCGTGGTAAAGGGAAGGCCCCTGCAAGTGCTATTGATACTAATCAGACGTCACAACAGCATTCCCGGGGATAGCAAAAGACTTCAGGTCTGAGACTCCAAAAAGAGTACTCCTTCAAGGACGAAGACGTTCCAGCTATCTTCGAATCCCTCCTCGAGAACAACAAGATCAAACTACCACCTATCGCAGATCAGGAGGAAGCTGGCAATAATTCGGATCCAAAGTACTGTGCGTACCACAGGAGGATCCTTCATCCTACCAAGGCTTGCTTCGCTCTTAAGAACAACATCCAAACATTGGTTGAAGCCGGCGTCATAACGCTGGGATAACTCGAATGAGAACGGCAGCACTCCGAAGAGTATATGAGTATCAACTGCTTCTCAATACTCTAATAGGGCACACGAGTATAATCTGTTTCCCCTCACACCGAAGAGTATACGAGTATAAACTGCTTCTCGGTCATCTAAACGATGGATAAGGTTAAACTGCTCCCTGCATACTTCAATAGGTATATGAGTCTAAACTATTTTCTACCTTTGACAGGAAGTTCCTGGAGAATTTCATACATAATATTTTAAGGATAACTCAATCACACAACTGAGTTCAATATTAGACCCAATTTTGCAAAAAGTGAGCGTGGATAATTCATGTAACGGAAAGTTCCCGAAAGAATTCTATGTAGTGTATTCTTAGGGATAACCCGGTCACTACAAGAAGATGATGAATAAGAAACTCCCACTCAAACTCCTGCTACATCTGTGAACTCAACACTCCCATTGTTAGAGTCTAGACATAGTATTCGAAATTTTAATCTCCTGATTATTGATAATTATCAAACCCCTCCGTGTTAAGTATTTGTTACTTAACACTAGGAACCCCCTTTGAGTGATTTGTACGAATCAACACTCCCATTGTAATTTGTACCCTACTTTTACTGTTCATTTGGTCAAACCTTCCTATAGTTAGGACCAAAACCAAAGCCAAAATCTCATCTCGATTTCTTCCATGAACGAGAGGTCCACTTTCAAATCGAGTGATCAAACCTTCCTACAGTTAGGGTCACCTCAAACTCCTGCTTGGTTAAACCTTCCTACAGTTAGGGCCAAAACCACAATTCACTCTCGATAAACGAGAAATTTACCTTTAGTTCGGTAATCAAACCTTCCAACAGTTAGGATTATCCGAATCTTTTTGATTCTCGGAGTGGAGATCCCACTCTTAGTTTCACTCCGCAGATTCTCAAGGTGGAGATCCCACTTCAAGCCTCCTTTGCAACTGGAGATAGAATATAAAATTCTTTCTCTTCGGTTTTAGGAGATAGAATATAAAATTCTTCTTATCCCATTTCGGGTTTGTCTTTGCCCCAAAAGAACACATCATCCTTCAACTCCATAATCTGTATCTTACATGCACGAGGAATTTTATCCCGAATCCTAAGTAGAGACAAGTCAACGCCTAATACGCATTGCCGGTTTAGTCTTTCACCGATTGAAGAAGACACCAGAATTTGAGTCTGGGGAATTTTATCCTGAATCCTAAGTAGGGATAAGTCAACGCCTAACACGCGTTGTCGGTTTAGTCTTTCACCGATTGAAAAAGACATCAGAATCCAAGTCTGGGGACTTTTATCCCGAAGCCTAAGTAGGAATAAGTCAGCGCCTGACACGTGTTGTCGGTTATTCTTTGACCGTAAAAAAAAGATAAAAGCCCACATATTCGATATTGTGGTAGGCCGTTATTAATAATACCAAAATCCGCGCCTTACACACGCGAAGAACTTTATCTCGACTCCTAAATAGAGATAAGCCTATGCCTAACACGCGTTGCAGGTTTAGTCTTTAACCGATTGAAGAAGACACCAGAATACAAGTCTGGGGACTTTTATCCTGAAGCCTAAGTAGGGATAAGTCAGCGCCTAACACGCGTTGTCGTTTAGTTCTTGACCGTAAAAAGAACAAAAGCCCACATATTCGACATTGTGGTAGGCCGTTATTAATAACGCCAAAATCCACGCCTTACACGTACGGGGAATTTTATCCTGAATCCTAAGAAATAATAAGTCAATGCTAAACACGCGTTATCGGTTTAGTCTTTCACCGAATAAAAAAGACACCAGTATACAAGTCTGGGGACCTTTATCCTGAATCCTAAGTAAGGATGAAACAACGTCTAACACGCTTTGCCGGGTAGTTTATCCTAATTTTAAGATAAGATCCATACATGCAGATGAATCAGCTTTAATAGTTGGTCTTGTAGCCTTAACATTTGGGACCGTCATGCTCTAATATCTTAAGAGCTTAAACTGTGTATACACCAGCAAACGTACGAGTATAAACTGTGTCAACGCCGGGCGATTTGAAACCCTAAGGTCAATGCCGATCAATGCGTAACCATAGGTCAACAACAGTCAACGTATTATGATGAAAAGTCAACGCAGGACGATTCGAAACCCTAAGGTCAACACCGATCAACGCGTAACCCTAGGTTAACGCCAGTCAACGCGTTACGATGAAAAGTCGAAAGAATGAACATTAGACACTTGATGAAAAGTCGATAAATGCAACGCCGGAAGAATTTTAGCTATTCATATTGAATAGACTAAAAATCGAAGGAGTTAAAAGTCAAAGCTAACTACAGGTCCTCTTACACCGACTGAAGGTTGGACCAATCATATCCAAAATATTTTAGGCTCCTCTATAAAAGAAACGAGACTGAAACACTTTGGAGGGGGTATCTGTAGGCATAAAAAATTGCCTATAGATCCCCGCACTTGGCTCAAAATAGAGAGAAGATGATGAACGTCACTATCCAAGTCACAAAAACTCATTTGATGATGGCAAGCGCATGAAGTGAGTCGACGAACCATGCGAAGCAACGGAACTTCGAAATAACGAAAACACGAATAGACCGGGAGCTCCATGTTACATATGAACACCCCTCGTGCCCCATCTACTTCATATATGATTCAACCATAGGAGCTTATTGATCTCCTTGTTAGCTTTCCGACGCATTTTGAACCACATAATTCCAAGTTCAGACGATGAAGATACGGTGAAAACGGACGGAATGCGTGAAACCAAGTTTAGGCTAAAGTTTGGCCAATACACCAAGTGGTGTCTCAGCCAATGCTTGGCCGAGACACCAGATGGTGCCTCAGCCAAAGCATGATCGAGACACCCACGGGTGTCCGTAGCCCAAAAATGCTGTTTTTGGCAGATTTAAGCCGTTTTTCGACCGTTAACCGTCTGGATTTATTCCAACTGATAAGATATCATCTAAGAACGTGGTTAAGTGGTTACAACTAAGTATAAGAGTGAATCATCCGTTGTTATCCGAAAACAGAGCTCCCGAAGTCTATAAATACAGCCCCAGGTTCTTCATTTTTCAGATCTGGAATTCTCGAGCGTTAGCGAAGCCCTACTAAACTGGAGACTGAAGGAGCACGAATTTCAGAAGAGAGGAGGAGATCGAATCGAGTTCGTCAGCATAAAGAAGAGGAACTCATTAGATCTACACGTCCCGATCCTTTGCCTTGAGATTGCCCCGTTGCGATGATCTCGAGAAGAGTGATTATCTCGCCGTTGCCGAGATAATTGCTTCGGCTTCTTGATTCCTTCGTGAATCGACGAAGCTCCGGATCTGATCTGATTATTTGGTGGTCCATGGATACCAACATCCCCGTCACAGGCTAAGATCCTACGCAAGCAGCAGGCGATAAACACTCGTTGCGTTGTTTGACGAGAGTTGTACTTTTTTTGGTTTTCATTGTGTAAGGGTATTATAAAAAGACTATATCTTTTTATTTTCATTGTAACATTTGAAGTTGTAATGAACATAGCAATGAACTAATCAACTTTCTCCCCAAACACCAGGTATACAGTGCACCCAAGCACAACGAAAATGTACAAGGACCTAAAGAGACATTTTTACTTGAGTAGCATGTGTAGAGAGATTACAGAGTATGAGGCTAATTGTTTTACCTGCCAGCAAGTGAATGCAGAACATCAGACACCTGCAGGAACTCTACAGCCTTTACCCATTCCCGAGTGGAAGTGGGGAGATATTTCCATGGATTTCATCGTAGGGTTGCCTAAATCAAAGAAAAAAAATGATTATATTTGGATTATAGTAGACAGGTTGACGAAGTCAGCTCACTTCCTACCTGTGAAGATGACTTATATAGTAGAGACATATGCGAGGACTTTCATCCAGGAGATAGTTCGATTGCATGGAGTCCCGGAGATGATTGTATTTGATCGAGGTTCAGTGTTCACATCTCATTTCTGGAGGAGTTTCCATAATACATTTGACAGCCAGTTGTCATTCAGTAACATCTTCCACCCCCAGACGGATGGTCAGATAGAGAGAGTGAATCAGGTATTAGAGGATATGCTACGAGCATGTGTGATAGACATTCAGGATAGCTCGGAGGGACACATCCCACTAATTGAATTTGCATATAATAATAGTTATCAAGCTACTATCGGGATGACGCCATATGAAGCATTGTACGGGAGGCCTTTCAGATCACCTATATGTTGAGCAGAGCCAGATGATAGCCTATTACTTGGGCCGAAGCTTGTTAGGCAGATGACAGAGAAGGTGGCATTTATTAGAGAGCATATTCTTACTGCTCAGAGTCGGCAAAAAGGCTATGCGGATCAGAGGTGATGACCTCTAGAGATTCGGGTCGAAGACTTAGTCATGTTGAAAGTATCACTGATGAAAGGCGTTCAACGATTCGGTAGATGGGGAAAGCTTGCCCCGAGATATGTTGGTCCCTTCAGGATTATTGAGCGTATTAGAGCTGTTTCCTATATATTAGATCTTCTAGCATCGATGTCGAGTTTACACGATATCTTTCATGTTTCGATGCTCAAGAAGCATTTGCGTGGCGAGGAGCAGCAGAGGGTGATTGATGCTCCAGAGATTGAGATCCAGGATGATTTGACTATCGTAGAGATTCCGGTATACATTCTTACTAGAGAGAATAAAAAGCTTAGAAATAAAGCCATTCCATTAGTGAAAGTTCAGTGGAACCGGCAAGGAGCCGAAGAAGCTTCTTAGGAGCGCAAGGAGGATGAACGTCGCGACTACCCACACCTGTTTGAGGAGGTAAGATGTTGATGTTTGAGTATGCTTCTATGCATTTATGTTTATATATGTTGTTCAGCCACATTTATATTTAATGCTAGAATGGGTCACTCAACACTTAACTACTGATCATTCGGAACATATGATATATATATGGGGGTTCCTTGTTTGGATTTTTCACCCGATGTACTAGTTCTGTTTAGTTAGGGGTTAAGTGAGAGTGCACGCATTTTAGACCGTTAAATTTAAATGTTTTCTTAAGTTTTAAATCTGGGGATTAATGGTACGAGATGTGTATGAGAGGCTTTCCTTGTCTGGATTATCCCTTCTTAGTGCTTTTCTCGTATTATTAATCTTTAAGATATGATCACGGAATTTCAAGGACGAAATTCTTTTAAGGGGGTGAATGTAAAACCCTAAAAATTGACATAATATAATTAACGTGTTATTAATTATTATAAGTGGATATTTATTAAGATAAATATCATTAAATAGAGTATGAGTACATTAACTAGTGTTTTGAGTATAAACAAGTCCATATATGAGAATAGAACGAGTCGAAAATATGCACAAAGTTAAAATATTAAGAAACTGGAAATTTCCAGTCTGGTCGACCGTCGCAGTAGACTGCGGAACCTGTATTCTGTTTTCCTTTTTTAACTTAGTTTTGGGTATTTTAAGGCCCATGTTCGTTTCTTTGCTATATATATATATATATATATATATATCATATTTTCACGAAGTTTTCAGTATCATTCCATACTTTTGAAACCCTAGTAGCCACTAAACAATTCTACAAACCTTAAGTTGATTTTTGGAAGAGTTTAAGGGCTTTTGGAGCAGGATTTCGGTTTGTTTTGGATTTTGGCTTGGAGATCTACATTGGCATTGCATCTTGCACGTTTTTCAACAAGTCTCAGGCGAGTTTCATCTCTGCTAACCCTACTCCCAAGTTTTTAAATGTTTTTAATGAGTTTTAATATGATTTTATTGAGCCTAATCGACTAATTTGAGTATAAAAGCAATCCTTTTATATTATATGAATAAAGATCAGATCTTTCTGTGTTTAAAAGATAAAGAACGATTTTACAGATATGTTTTGAGACCTAAAAGTATTTAACAACGTTGTTTAACTAAGTTTTGATGATTTATTCTTCATATCGATGTTTCATGCATGTTTAAGGGTTTAAATAGGATTTATTATTCGATTAATCATGTTTCATATGTTTAATAATTTCTTGAGATGTTAATCTAATATTTATAATGTTCTACACAAATTTTATGATGAATTAAACAAGTTAGATCACGAAAAACATGCACGAACACATATATCAAAACCTACGGAGCAGGCTGCTGTTTGCGGTTCGGTCAACCGCCGCATATGTACAGTCGACTGCGTGCCATATAGAGGCCAGGGCAACTTTTCTGGATCGTGGCGCCGTCGACCGCTGCTTTATCGCGATCGACCGCCAGTCATGCAAACAGCCTGTGCATTGTAGGCGTATAAAATTGCCTATAGGTCCCACAACACAGCTCGACACGGTGATTCGGCAAATCAACGAACCATCGAGTGACGAAGCGACGAGGTCAACATATTGCACGCAAACAATGTCAATCGCGTGCGGAATCAATCCAACGGTTCGGGGAGTCAACGAGTCGTCCAACTAAGAATGGACTCGGACGAATCGCGATCGAATCAAGATCAGTTTCGGACTCATACTCAGAAGTGGAATTACTACCAAATTGGGAATCAAGTCAACAAATCGATTCCAGAACAAGTCAACCACACAACCGAATCAAAGTCTAAATCAACAACGAATCGGAACCCGAACGACGGACGAAACGGACAACACCCGGGGAACTCGGCCAAAACCGAGCCACC
>BQKN01066854.1:31026-71664 GCA_022839385.1 Asparagus kiusianus
TCAAACGCAGTGTCTGGAAGCTTGAACGCAGCGTCTGGAAGCTCGGACGCAGCGTCTGGAAGTGCGTTTGCAGCGATTTGGAAGCTACGTTGGCAGCGTTGGAAGCTACGTCTGAGCTGCGTTTGCAACGATTTGGGAGCTGCGTTGGTAGCGTTGGAAGCTGCGTCTGAGCTGCGTTTGGGAGCTGCGTTGGCAGCGTTGGAAGCTGCGTCTGAGCTGCGTTTGCAGCGATTTGAGAGCTGCGTTGGTAGCGTTGGAAGCTGCGTCTGAGTTGCGTTCGTGGCCATGAACGCGGTGCGTCTTGTTGCTGGTACGCGGGGAGGACTTCTACATCTTTGTTTGAAGAGATCGTCGATTTGTAGTCTCTTTCTGTCAGAGCGTTGCAAAGATCGTCGTTTTGTAATCTTTGCTTTAGCTCTTTGAGAGTCATCAGATTGTAACTCCTGATGTTGATTGTGGAGGCTGTTGATTAGAGCTTTCATCAGTTGTTGCGAAGATCGTCAGATTGTAACCTTCATCGATCTACGTGAAAGTCTTCAAATTGTAACATTCTGGAAGTCGTTAGAGTGTAACTTCCATCATCGGTGTTTTGATGGGGATCAGCTATCTATTGTGATTTTTAGACAGCCTACAGAACCCCCTCCAAAGTTTTCGAAAGTTCGCGGTTGACTGGGACAAATTTTCAGAATACTTTGGATCTCAACTCTGATCTTGGAGCTGTTGATTCCTTGTTGTAAAGGATTTGTTCTCTGCACTTGCTTCGAAGGCATCTTGGTTGAAGGGATTTGCCACGTAGAACCTGTGTGAAGGTATGCGCCATAATCCTGCTTCCGGAATGTGGGGGTGGACCCTGCATTTTGAACTTGAGATGCTGGTCTCACCCTTGCATGTTGAATTTGGAACACGGGTGTGACCTCGGTGTTCGGATTTTGCATCGCGGGTCTGACCTTAACGTTTTGACTTAAGACATGGAAGTGGCTTCCGTGCATTTTTGACTAAGTCTTTGAGACTTGTCTTTGGCTCATCTGTTTTAAGTCTCGGCTCACATCCATTAAGCTGATGGGCCTGCAAACGTGCATAGGATTTTTAGCAAACCCTCAGCCATCAACGGATTTGATAAGCCTTTACCAACTATCGTTTGAGTTGGGCTAGCATGTGGATTGTCTAAGTCCGTTCCACATGTAATGTTGTGCTAAGAGAATGAACCCTCTTAGACTTAATGCTATGATTTTGAATACATACACTTTGTCATTTTCACAGGAAAAGACTAACCGGCAACGCGTGTTAGGCGTAGGCTTATCTCTAATTAAGGATCGAGATAAAGTCCCCCATGCGTGTGAGGCATGGATTTTGATGTCCTTTTCACGGTAAAAGACTAACCGGGAATGCGTGTTAGGCGTAGACTTATCTTTAATTAGGGATCGAGATAAAGTCTCCCATGCGTGTAAGGTATGGATTTCAGTGTTATTAATAACAACCTGCTACGATGTTGAATACGTGGGCTTTACCATTTTTACGGGAATGCACCACCCGGCAGCATGTGTTAGTTACTAACTTATCTCTATTTAGGGATTGAGATAAAGTCCCCCATGCATGAAAGGCATGGATTTTTGGTGCTACGATGTTGAGTACGTAGGCTTCATCGCTGTTTCTTCCTGTGTTACTTGAAGCACTGAAAGAAAGTTGAAAGCGTCAGAGGTGTAGTACTAACTTGGCATGAATTTTCACTTAGAGTAAAATTTAAAAATTTTCTTCACTATCCCTAGGATAATTCTAGAAAATCTTTAATCCCCTAGGGATTTTATAATAAAAGCTTGCTATTCTTGTTAAAAAAAGATTAACAAGTTCATTGGGGGGTTTAACTGTTAGAGGTGTGATGTTAACCTAACAGTATTTTGTGGGCCTATCACTCTATTGAAGAGAGTCGATAAGTTGATTTAGTCGGGAATTTGTTGTGATTGGAGCAACTTTGTGGACTTATCATCCTATTGAAGAGGATTGATAAGTGGATTTTGTCAGAGGTGTGATGTTAACATGACGGGAATTTGTTGCGATCGGAGCAACTTTGTGGACTTATCATCCTATTGAAGAAGATTGATAAGTGGATTTTGTTAGAGGTGTGATATTAACACGACAGGAAGATGTTGCGACCAGGGCAACTTTGAGGACCTATCATCCTGTTGAAGAGGATTGATAAGTGGATTTTGTCAGAGGTATGATGTTAACTTGACAGAAATTTGTGGACCTATCGCTCTATTGAAGAGAGTCGATAAGTTGATTTGGTCAGAGGTGTAATATTAACGTGACAAGAAAGATATTGCGATCGGGGCAATTTTGAGGACTTATCGCTCTATTGAAGAGAGTCGATAAGTTAATTTGGTTGTCAGAGGTTTGGTATTAACGTGACAGGATTTGTGTACTTGTGACTTGCACAAGATTTTGGGAATTACCATCTCGCTCGGGAAACTTGCTAAGTGAGTTTATCATCAGAAACGATGAATTTTGATACTAAGATTTGAAGACTTAGTGTCTTGCTGGGGAAGATTACGATTTGAGCAATTTTGAGGACCTATCATCCTATTGACAAGGATTGATAAGTTTATTGTCAGAGGTGTATTGTTAACGTGACAAATTGGGAGTGATGCAAGATGCATTCATACTCTGTGGGGGTGATGATCGTCAGAAGTATAATGTTAACTTAATGATGTGAAAGATTCGTTACTCTTAATCCAATGGATTCCAAGTAACCAACCCCCAGTCTTGATTAAGACTTAGCAGGAGAATAAGAAGAGGCAGACAAGGTACATCGCCTAGTGAGGCGCTATCCATGAAGAGGCACATCACCAGGTAGGCCATTATCTGATGAGTTTGACTATCAGAGGTAACGATTAACTTGATAGTTTTTATGGACCCGCTATCCTACTTGAAGAGGATTTGCAAGAGAATTTGGAGGGAATGGACTATTAGAGGTAGATGTTAATGTGATAGTTTTGTGAACCTGCCATCCTATTGAAGAAGATTGGCAAGTTGATGGACTATCAGAGGTAGATGTTAACGTGATAGTTTTATAGACTTGCCATCCTATTGAAGAAGATTGGCAAGTTGATGGACTATCAGAGGTAGATGTTAACGTGATAGTTTTGTGGACCTGTCATCCTGTTGAATAGAATTAGCAGGAGAATTTAGGGGAAATTGACTATCAGAGGTGATCATTAACGTGATAGTTTTTTGTAGACCCGCCATCCTACTTGAAGAGGATTGGTGGGAGAATTTGGAGGAAATGGACTATCAGAGGTAACTGTTAACATGATAGTTTTTTGTGGACCCACCATCCTACTTGAAGAGGATTGGTGAGTTGATGAACTATCAGAGGTAAATGTTAACGTGATAGTTTTGATGGACCCGCCATCCTACTTGAAGAGGATTGGCAAGTTGATGGACTATCAGAGGTAAATGTTAACGTGATAGTTTTGTGGATCTGCCATCCTATTGAAGAAGATTGACAAGTTAATGGACTATCAGAGGTAATTGTTAACGTGATAGTTTTGGTGGACCCGCCATCCTACTTGAAGAGGATTGGTGGGGGAATTTGAAGGAAATAGACTATTAGAGGTAACGGTTAACGTGATAGTTTTGGTGGACCCGCCATTCTACTTGAAGAGGATTGGTGGGGTAATTTGGAGGAAACGGACTATCAGAGGTGATCATTAACGTGATAGTTTTAGTGGACCCGCCAACTTGAAGAAGATTGGCAAGTTGATGGACTATCAGAGGTAACTGTTAACGTGATAGTTTTTGTGGACCCGCCATCCTATTGAAGAGGACTGGACGGAGAATTTAGAGGAAATGGACTATCAGAGGTGATCATTAATGTGATAGTTTTTTTATAGACCCGCCATCCTACTTGAGAAGGATTAGTGAGGGAATTTGGAGGAAATGGACTATCAGAGGTAACTGTTAACGTGATAGTTTTTGTGGACCCACTATCTTATTTGAAGAGGATTGGTGAGTTGATGGACTATCAGAGGTAACTGTTAACATGATAGTTTTGGCAGACTTTGTGGTTGACAGAGGTATTATATTTAACAAGAAAACTTAGAGATTTATTACTCATAATCCAATGAACTACAAATGAACCAACCCCCAGTCTTGAACCAGCGCAAGGGGGAAAAAAGGGTAGACATGACACATTGCTTGGTGGGCCACTGTCTAACGAGTTTGACTATCAGAGGTAATTGTTAACGTGATAGTTTTGGTGGACCTGCCGTCCTACTGAAGAGGATTAGTTTCAGTGGCCGTAGTATCTTCCCTTTCTGATTGAGAAGATTGAGCTTGGTCCGATTGCTCAGGAGAAGATTGCTCTTGGTCCGATTGCTCAGGCTGATCCTGCTTACTTTGTTCTTCAACTTTGATCCTGGCAATAATCTTTTGAGCCTGTTCGCCTTGAGAGATTAGTTGTCTCCAGGAATGGCATTCTGTAACCTTCATTTATGCTAGAAGGTTGGTATGCAAGTTATGTCGACAGGTCTCCACTAACGTAGACTGTATTATACCTGTCGGACATCGCAGAGCTATGTTTCTAAACCTTTTGACGAAGGCTTTGACGAACTCCCTCTTCTTCTGCTTAGCGACAAGAAGGGTATGGATGGAGACTTCTATATCCTCTTCAAAGAATCTTGACAGGAATAGTCTCTCTAGATCTGCCCACTTTTGGATACATCCCGTAGGTAATTTCCTGAACCATTCAAAGGCAACTCCTTTGAGGGTGCCAATGAACAATAGAGCCAGTATGGCGTCGTTTGATATCACATTCCCAGTCTGTGACTTGAAATGATAGATATGTTGGTTCGGTGATCCCGTGCCGTCAAAAGTTTGTAGCGTCGGGACTTTAAATTTTGGAGGATAAGGGGTTGTATCCCATTCGGCAGGATAGGGTCTGACAATTCCCTCGTTTTGGAGCTCACTTCTGTTGGCAATGACATTGAGGCGGGCTTCCAATTCTTCCATTTTGGTAGACCGGAGATTCTGCTCGTTCTCCGTCTCTCTTCCTTCATAAGAGGAAGATTCTAGGTTGTGGGCTTCTTGGTCAGAAGTCGTGTCATCAACTACTTTTCCCTTCCCTTTGCTTGTGTGAGGTTGGGATGAAGTCGCTTCTCTCCTCCAAGAAGATTTTTGCCTAAACGGCGAATCTGTCTCCTGAGATTTAGCCTTGTCTGCGACGAGTTGAGTCAACAGAGCCAGGAGTTCATTGATGGCCTCCTGCTGAGATTTGAGCATGGCCTCCTGCTCGTCAAGTCTCTTCGCGAGATCTTCATGGTTTCCCGTCATATAAGCGGAGCTCTCATGTTCAACAAAAGAGCTTGATGATTGAGACTCCGCAATGGCTGAGTATTCATCATCGGAATTGGTTCCTCTGGCTAACCTCCGATAGTTGACAGAGGGAATGGCTCCTGTTCGTGTCCGAGTGCGTTGGTAGACTCCTTCAAAATCGTTAACGATTTCTCTGACGGTCGGTGAACGACTTGTCTTAGGGTCATTGGAACTAGGACTTGAGGCTTTCCCTCTGCCGATGACATTGATAGTGACTCTAGGATACTCGGTCTCTGGAGACTTCTTCTTGTGCGAACGTCATCGTTGGTTAGGTAAAGCAACGTTCGTAAATTGGTCGAACACCAATAGTTTGGCCACATATGAGCAGCATCGACACCCCGAGAGGACCGTAGGAATCAGTTGTTCACATTGGAATGAACGAATGGCTGGTTGCATCGGTCTTTCTCTTGATATGAACTCTCTCAAATATGTTACAAAGACTCGAGAAGAATTACTCACTGATCGTGAGGTTTGAATTAGAACCCCCAGTCCATGATTGGACACGACTGGCTCTTGGTGAACATGGATCTGGTTGAGATGCCTTGAATCCATGGACTTTTTATATCCGCCCCTCGATTTAATCGCGCTACGCAGAGTATTCGGGGGTCTCGCTGACCGGTCAGCGAGCCGGGGGTCCAGGGGGCGGCGCGCCCCTGGCCGGGGGGTCTGGGGGGGTAGACTACCCCCCGGCGGGGTTCGGGGCAGCGCCCCGAAGCTCCACGGTATACACCAGGTTCTGTGTTGGATTTCGTCACCCGAACGCATGCCTGAGCTCCAGGTGTTGCTGGTGAAACACAGTCCCGAGGGCTGCGTTTAGCTTGGCTTATGCAGAGCTCTTGTTGAGGCTCAAAAACGCGAAGCTCGTGTTGATTGGAGGATCGGCTTTCTTGGAGTTGTGCCCGTCGCTTTGGCACGGGTGCAGAACCTTCAACTCGGTGGACGAGTTTGGCTGAAGCTGAGCCCACTCCTTCGGAGGAGGGGCTATTCGAGCACTCTTGGTTAAAGGAGAAGGCCTCCTTCGGCATAGGAGCAACATTTGGAGCTTTAGTCTCCTTGGAGGCTTTGTGGATCTTGTGCATAGCCTTAGGGCTAAGAGATCCGGAGGAGATGGCCTCCTCAAACTTGGCTTGATCAAACTCTACCATGAGAGTTTCGACAATTGTTCCAGTGAGATGAACGTCGGATTGCATCACCACTTCTTCGTCAGAGAAGCTAGTCCCCAGCGGAGTCGCCATCTTTTGTTTGGTGGAAAATTTGCAATAAGAAAATAATAAAAGAATTGTGTTTGATTTTATTCTCTCTAACTACTTAGAAAAAGAATGTTTACAAATCTCTCAACTCTCGATTACAACGGGATTTCCTGAATACAAAAGAGAAGAGAATGATCTAGATTCTCCCCTTTGTTTAAATCTGGGTTCTTCATGGTGGCGATGGAGTGCTTTCTTCGAATGCTCGCGTCGAACTTGCTCTCCGTTGACGATCCAAAAATCTCAATTCGCTGGATCAAATGACTTGTCTGGTTGAACTGCTCAAGAACTCTCGACGAGTATTGTAGCTCAGAATGAGTAACAAACTCTAATAAGAAAAGAGTTGTTTGAACCAAAATAATTCGGTTAATAAGCCAAGTATCGAATGTCTGGAAACCTTCTGTTGAAGATGGTTGCCTTCCGATTGCGTAAAGATCCAATCCTGAGAAATTCTCCCCGATCTGATTCTAGAAGATCTCTTCTGACCTCCTAAAAATCTAACCTCAAACTCTGTTAAGTTTGTTGATATTTATAGGGGGATTAGGGGTGTAACTGCCCCCATAATCCGCGCCTAAATGGGGGTTTAGTTGCCCCATTAATCGGGTGTAACAACCCACGTAAACCACTCCCCAAATCGTGGGTGAAGAACAGTTTCGAAGTTGTTACGATCACGTTTGAATGAGTCAGAACCTTGACTTGCGTTCTGGCATAGGTATTTAAACGCAGCATCTGGAAGTGCGTTCCGCAACGATATGAAACTGCGTTCTGCAGCGGTTGGTGCTGCGTTCTGTAGCGGTTTGAGCTGCGTTCTGCAGCGGTTTGATCTGCGTTCTGCAGTGGTTTGATCTGCGTTCTGCAGCGGTTGGAGCTGCGTTCTGCAGCGGTTGGAGCAGCGTTCTGTAGCGGTTTGAGCTGCGTTTTGCAGCGGTTTGAGCTGCATTCTGCAGCGGTTGGAGCTACGTTCTACAGCGGTTTGATCTGCGTTCTGCAACGATTGAAGCTGTGTTCACCCTCTCTGTCTTTATATATGGATGACACCACTGATAAGTTAGGAAGGCTCTATTCAGGCCATTTGTGACACTTGAGGCATCCCAATAACGCTCTATCAACTGCATGCCACGATATGGCGAGCTTTTAATAAGACTGTTCACGTAGTCTTTAGATCTTTCCGCTTTTCTAAAATCATTATACTGCTCATAAGCACCTCTGATAGTTGCTAATATAATATTAGTCATGTTGTTGTCGCAGCCATCAAGATCAATCATCTCCCATATGGGGCTGTGTTGATAGCTGAGGATGCAATGATTGCGTTGCTTTGATTTTTGGAACATAGCCATTTGTGTTTTGACTGTAGGGATGAATTCTACCTCTCGGTTTGAAGAAATCGTTGGCTTGTAATTTCTCCATGATCCATAGGGGCATCCTTCGATTACAGCTTTCCTTTGGTAATAAGAAAGTCGTCTGATTGCAACCTTCTCAATTATGGCTAGACGGGGACTAGCTTTCTATTGTGATTTTTTAGACAGCCTACAACTTTTTTAACAGGCTATTGGTTGTAATCTGTTTCAATCAAACTTAAACAAGCTCCAAATCTACGATGAGAATTTATAGATATAGTGGTAGAAATTAACTTAGGAACGCTTACCTCCAACACATGCCAACACTTTTTAACAGGCTGTTGGTTGTAGTACTCCTTTTCAATCAAACTTTAACAAGCTCTAAATCCGCGATGAGAATTTATAGATTAATAGTGGTAGAAACTTAGTAACGCTTACCTCTAATACACGCCCAAACATTCGCTACACATGCATTAGAATCAGGTCAACTTGAATCCATTCCTTGCAAAATCTCGAGATTTTTCTTGTATGCAATGAAAAATATGTTGGATTTTTTGGTCAAAACTGCTTTCCAAAATAAGTTTTCAAACTATATATATATTAACTACAAGTACTTTTCATAAATGCTTAGTAGTCTAGTGGAAAGTTTATGTTTTGATGTTTCAAAAGGTCTCTTGTTCGAGGCTTGCCAACGGCAAGCCGAGAAGTGTTTTATTTGAATTAATCCATCATAAGTTCTAGTGGGTCATAAGCCAATGGGCCGGGAATCGGGGCTAATCGGGATGAGGCGCTAAGTGGCGCTTTGTTAGGCGCACTTTGCACTTCGCACGGAGGCATCGGGGCGAGGTGGCGCTGTTTGGCGCCATGTTGGCTGCCACTATGGTCGCCACAAAGGTTGCATCGCAAGCTGCTTCGCAGCATACGGACGAGCTACATATTCGCATGAGGGTAACCCTAGCATTCTCGTAGTTTGACAAGGTTCGCTCGATCAACGAGGTTCGTATGTCATACGAGGTTCGCCTGTTTGACTATGTTCGCTCGTTCGACGAGTTTCGTCTGTCATATAAGGTTCACCTGTTTGACGAGGTTCGCTCGATCGACGAGGTTTGTATGTCATATGAGGTTTTCCTGTTTGACTATGTTCGCTCGTTCGACGAGGTTCGTCTATCATACGAGGTTCGCCTGTTTGACGACGTTCGTTTATCAAACGAGGTTCTTCTGATTTGCTAAGACGTGACCCTCGCGTTTCGTAGCAACGCGTCCATTGATTGCCTCGTATTCAGCAGTTATTACATGCAGCAGTTACAATAGCATTAAGAGCAATTTAATGCATTAATATTGCAATCTTCATTGTCATTAAGAATTATAACGATCATATTAATTGCTAGTGACTCTTGAGCTGGCCTTAGAGGCCTATAAATAGCGCCCTTCGGCAGCTCTTGGTTGAAGCTGAAAGAACTCTCTCGCGAGTGTAGAATACGAATGTCAGTATAGAATACGAACGTCGGTATACCCACGCGAGCTTGGAATATGAACGTCAGATTGACGTTGTTGTTATGCTGCTGCTGCAGAACTGTGCCTGCAGGAACCCTGAAACCGAAAGGTTTTGAACCGAAAGGTTTTGAACCGAAAGGTTCTGAGATCGAGGAGATCTTTTGCCTTGACCGAAAGGTCTTACAGATCAAGGAGATCTTGACAGTACTGAGTTGGTCCACACTAGAGTACTGTACTGCTGTTCCTGGAAGCAATTTGGCCTTGGGATCCTTGCACCGGAGTAGGTCAAATATTGCTTTAAGCACAGCGTTTCACAAACACACAACAGTTAATTAAAAAATTTAAAATAACAGCACATCATCCTTCACTGTTCAAATACAGATTTAACCTCAATTTCCAACAATCTTAAAGTAATATTTCAGATCTACTAATGGATCCTAAGAGGACTCTTGGAGTGGACTGTCTCAAGTTAGAAAACTTTGATGGATCTAACTTTAACGCATGGCGTCGAAAAGTGATTTTTGAGATGCAACTCCTAAAAATCTACTATGTGGTTTCTAAGGAGAAACCTAACTTTGAAGAAGACTCAGAGTCTGAAGCCTCTTGGGATAAAGATGATCATTTCTGTAGGAGTTATCTCCTTAACTGTCTAGCTGATCATCTGGCAGATGTTTACACCAATAAGCCATCTGGAAAGAAAATCTGGAATGCTCTGGAGGAGCAATACAAGGATGAGGAGAAGCTTTCCAAGTCTCACCTCATTGACAAATTTCTGGACTTCATGTTTGAAGATGACACTGAGGTTTTGCCTCAAGTTAAAGAACTCGAAAAGCTTGTTATGAAGCTGAAGGATGAAAAGACCAGTCTTTATCAAACCTTCATTTCTGGTGCAATTGTCAACAAGCTTTCTCCATCTTGGATGTCGTTCTCCATGGACATCTGAAGAAGAAAAAGACAAGTGACTTTATCTGATTTGAAGAGGTTCATTCGGATCGAGGACGAGATTCAGACTCGCACAAAGAATGAGCTCCTAGCTAAACAGAAGGCGTTTGCTAACATGGTGGCTACTAACCCTGAGAAGGGTACCAATTCTTCTAAGAAAAAGAAGTCTTTTAACAAAAAGAAGAATCATAATCCGAAGAACCTGAATGTTCAGAAGAAAGATTTCAAGAAGAGAGGCAAATGCTTCAATTGTGGGAAGCAAGGACATTTTGCCAAAAACTGCAAAGCACAAAAAAGGGAACAGTACACAATGTTAATCAACTTGATAATTGTGTGGCCATACTCTTTCAGGTGACAACTCCCAGCAAAGTCTCTAGTTGGTGGTTAGATACAGGTGCTATCTGTCATGTTTGCTCCAACAGAGATTTGTTCTCTTCCTATGTTGCTGCCAAAGAGAACGTATCAATAGCTGATCGTTCTGTTGTTCCTATTCTTGGAACTGGGATTGTGGTGCTGACTCTTTCTTCAGGAAAGACTCTCACATTGAAAGATGTGAAACATGTTCCCTCAATTGTTAAAAACTTAGTCTCTAGAAGTCTGTTGTGTGATGCTGGTATGAGACTGGATTTCTAAGGAGGAAAGACTGTGTTATCTTTTAAGAAAATGTATTTTAGCAATGCATATCGTACTGATGGCATGTATAAGATCAGTGCTATTGTACCCAACTCAGTTGTAAATGAAGTATCCTATTCTGTTTACTCCTCTGTATTATGGCACAATAGGCTAGGACATGTGAATTATAGAAAGCTGTCTAGCATGGAGAAGTTAGGATTACTTCCAAAATGTGGGGGTAACAAACCTGATAAGTGTGAAGTCTGTGCGTAAGCTAAGCTGACAAGGAAGCCATTTCCAAGTGTTACAAGGAGCACCAACCTATTGGATCTGATTCACTCAGATATTTGTGATTTCAAGAACTTCGTCACTCGAGGCGGCATGAAGTACTTTATCACTTTCATTGATGACCACTCTCGCTTCTGCCACGTCTACCTGCTGAAATCTAAAGGTGAAGCCTTTAGCAAGTTCGCCATGTTTTGGACTCGAGTGGAGAAGCAGCTTGGACTTCAGGTGAAAAGACTCAGGAGTGACAGAGGAGGAGAGTACCGATCTAAGGAATTGGAGGCATATTTCAAGGAGCATAGAATCATTGCTAAAACTACTGCTCCGTATTCTCCGCAATCTAATGGAATTGCAGAAAGGAAAAATCATACATTAACCAAGATGGTGAATTCGATGCTAATCACATCTGGTCTACCTACATGCTATTGGGTAGAAGCTTTGCTGATGACAAACTGGATTCTGAACAAAGTACCCTATTCCAAAACTGATAGTACTCCTCATCAGTTATGATTGTGATATCCAGATTCTTTGGATAGTCTTAAAGTGTAGGGGTGTCTCGCATATGTTCGAGTTCCAGATATCAGAAGGCCTAAGCTCGGACCAAATACAAAGAGATGTGTGTTTCTTAGTTTTGCTGAAGATAACGATGCTTGCAGGTTCCTTGATCTTGGAACCAACTCCATCATCGAAGCTCGGGATGTAGAATTCTTTGAGGATAAGTTTATCAAAAATAAAGGATTATTGCTCAAAGATATAGTAGAGAATGCTAGTATGCCAGATGCACCAGAGGAGCCAGTTTCACGAGAAACTAAAAATGTTAGTGATGAAGGAGTTACTGAACCATCTTCCAAGCGTGTCAGGAGACGGAAAATTTTTGGAGATGATTTCATCACCTATAATGTGGAAGGAGACCCACAGACTTTCTAAGAAGCAATGCAGTCAACAGACGTTCTTCTGTGGAAAGAAGCTATAGATGATGAGATGGATTCATTGATCCAAAATCACACGTGGGAGCTGGTAGATGTACCTGAAGGTGCTAGGCCTATAATCAGTTGCAAGTGGATCTTCAAGAAGAAGCTTCATCCTGATGGTACTATTGAGAAGTACAAAACAAGACTGGCGGCGAAAGGATTCTCTCAGAGAGAAGGAATAGATTTCTTTGATATCTATGTACCAGTTTGCAGGATTACTACCATCAGAGTGCTTATCGCATGGGTGGCAATAAAAAGGTTCGTCATACATCAGATAGATGTGAAGACTACCTTTCTCAATGGAGACTTCACAGAAGAGATCTACATGGAGAAACTAGAAGGACTTGATGCTCCAGCTGGTAAAGTTTGTAAACTTATTAAGTCTCTATATGGACTTAAGCAGGCACCGAAACTCTGATATGAGAAGTTCGATGGGGTTGTTCGTAATAATGGGTATCAAGTCAGTGAGTCTAATAAGTGCCTATACATCAAGGTCGCTAAAGAGAAGGTGGTGATTATCTGCCTCTATGTGTATGATATGCTCCTTGTCGGGAGTGATTTGGAGATAGTAACATCTAACAAGAAATTTCTATCAGCTCAGTTCAGCATGAAGGACCTTGGAACTGCAGACATGATTCTTGGAATCAAAATCATATACTCTGAAGACTGAAGAGGGTATTGGATTGTCCCAATCTCATTATGTCGAGAGCATACTAAGGAAGTATGGCTACTACGACCTGCCAGCACTATCAGTGCCGTATGATTACAACAAGAAGCTTCGACCAAACACTGGAAGACCAGTAGAGCAGCTAAGGTACTCAAAGATAGTTGGAAGTCTTATGTACGTGATGAGCTGCACAGGGCCAGATATAGCATTTGCTATAGGAATGCTTAGTAGGTTCACAAGTAATCCTGGAAAGCTTCACAAGGATGCTGTCCAGAGATTGATGAGATACTTGAAAGGAACTACAGGTCTGGGCCTATTCTACACTAGATATCCGATTGTAATTGAAGGCTATCCAGATGCAAGCTGGTGCTCAGAACCAGATAACTACAGATCTACTAGAGGTTTTGTCTTCACCATGGGCGGAGCTGCCATCTCGTGAAAATCTAAGAAGCAAACTATGATTGCAAGTCATCGATGGAATCTGAGTTCTTCGCACCCTGTGCTGCAGGAGATGAAGCTGAGTGGCTCAGTTGTATTCTCCGAGACCTTCTATGGACAGAATTGCAAGGCGCAATTACAATCTATTGTGATAATCAGGTAACGGGTGCTGTGACAGTGAACTCGTTGTTCAATAGAAAGAAGTGGACCATTCGTCTGAAGCATGGCTATTTGAGAGAACTTATTTTTCAAGGAGTCATCTCAGTGATTAACGTTCGGTCTTCAGAGAATGTTGCTGATCCTTTGACTAAAGGTCTGAAAAAGGACATAGTAGAAAGGACGTCTGCTGCAATGGGTCTCAAAGTTTTGTGAGTCTTACAAATACTTACCATGTTAATCCAATTATTAGTTCAAAGCTTACGCTACTAATAATAAAGATAACTGGTTCAAAAGTCAAGTAAGATTTGTAAAGTTTGGTGAGTCTTACAAATACTTACCATTTCATCAAGTTATTAGTTCAAAGCTTACGCTACTAATGACAAGAAGATTGGTTCAAAAGTCAAGTAAGATTTACAAAGATAATCCTATCATGTTAAAAGGTTGGCTGTTAAGCCTTAATGAGTCCAAAGCATTTCGGATGCGGGGTGTTAGATAAGTAACACGCCTAAAGGACTCACCGATAATCCTATCATGTAAAGTGGCTGGCTGTTAAGCCTTAATGGGTTCAAAGCATTTTGGATGCGGGGTGTTAGATAGAAAACATGCCTAAACTACTCACCTAGAATCCTATCATGAGAGAGGATGGCTTTTAAGCCTTAATGAGTTCAAAGCATTTCGGATGCGGGATGTTTGATAGGAAACATGCCTAAAGAACTCACCTATGCCTGGGTGGAGATTTGGCCATCTCCTATGGTGTTTTGTGGAAAGATACCTAGAGCCCTAGCAGAAACAAGGACTAGCATAGGGCCATAAATGTACAAAGGTAAAGGCAAGTGTGGTTCAAAGTGAAAACTACCACAGATAGGTTTGATCTTGTATGATCGCTAGATTTTAGATATGTGCTGGTTCAAGTCTCTGCGACACCAGGCATCTATCTTCTATTCAGTTGTTCTAAAGGGGATTCAAGTCCTTGCGACATCTACCTTATGCACAACGATTGAAACGACGGTACCATAACACGACACTAGTTTAAAAACTTGTGGGGGATTGTTGGATTTTTTTGGTCAAAACTGCTTTCCAAAATGAGTTTTCAAACTATATATATATATATATTAACTACAAGTACTTTTCATAAATGCTTAGTAGTCTAGTGAAAAGTTTATGTTTTGGTGTTTCAAAAGGACCCTTGTTCGAGGCTTGCTAACGACAAGCCGAGAAGTGTTTTATTTAAATTAATCCCTCATAAGTTCTAGTGGGTGGTGGGTCGTGGGTCGTGGGTCGTGGGCCGTGGGCCGTGGGCCAATAGGCCGGGGATCGGGGCTAATCGGGCTGAGGCGCTAAGTGGTGCTTTGTTAGGCGTACTTTGCACTTCGCACGGAGGCATCGGGGCGAGGTGGCGCTGTTTGGCGCCACGTTGGCTGCCACTATGGTCGCCACGAAGGCTGCTTCGTAGCATACGAACGAGCTATATATTCGCACGAGGGTGACCCTAGCGTTCTCATAGTTTGACAAGGTTTGCTCGATCGACGATGTTCGTATGTCATCGAGTTTCGCCTATTTGACTATGTTCGCTCATTCGACGAGGTTCGTTTGTCATAGGAGGTTAGCTTGTTTGACGAGGTTCGCTCGATCGACGAGTTTCGTATGTCATACGAGGTTCGCCTGTTTGACTATGTTCGCTCGTTCGACGAGGTTTGTCTGTCATACGAGGTTCGCCTGTTTGACGACGTTGGTTTGTCAAACATGGTTCATCTGATTTGCTGAGACGTGACCCTCGTGTTTCGTAGCAATGCGTCCATTGATTGTCTCGTATTCAGCAGTTATTGCATATAGCAGTTACAACAGCATTAAGAGCAATTTAATGCTTTAATGTTGCAATCTTAATTGTCATTAAGAATTGTAACGGTCATATTAATTGCTAGTGACTCTTGAGTTGGCCTTAGAGGCCTATAAATAGCGCCCTTCGGCAGCTCTTGGTTGAAGCTGAAAGAACTCTCTCGCGAGTGTGGAATACGAACGTCAGTATAGAATACGAATGTCGGTATACCCACGCGAGCTTGGCATACGAACGTCAGATTGACGTTGTTGTTGTGCTGCTGCTGCAGAACTGTGCTCGCAGGAACCCTGAAACCGAAAGGTTTTGAGATCGAGGAGATCTTTTGCCCTGACCGAAAGGTCTTACAGATCGAGGAGATCTTGACAGTAATGGGTTGGTGCACACCAGAGTACTGTACTGCTGTTCCTGGAAGCAGTTTGGCTTTCGGATCCTTGCATTGGAGTAGGTCAAATATTGCTTTAAGTACAGCGTTTCACAAACGCACAGTAGTTAATTGAAAATTTTAAAATAACAGCACATCATCCTTCACTGTTCAAATCCAGATTTAACCTCAATTTCCAACAAAATATGCAGCCTCGCCTTCCATAGGCATATTATCGAAGAATTCTAGTGCCAAGTCCATCATATCACTCATCACTTGATGTGCGATACCATGGTTGAACCACCTGCCAACATGTGTAGTGAATCATTCTTATGCATCTTTTTCTTTCAAATTAATGGTACATTCCGTTCGTAAGCTTTTAGTGAAGCATACCTCAAGAGTTTCAAATACGAAAACCATCGAAGTATGGTTACCTTCAATTTCCTTAAAAAAAACCCATGAAATAAATTTTGTAGAATTTGAGCCACATCATCCAATGAGAGAATGCCACATCACCACTTTTCTTTTTTTAAGCTGTGAACCAAACAAAGAAAAAAAAGTGTTATAGAAAATATGTTTCCTACAACACATTTTTCTGGAATCTTTGACCGACCAAACAACCCCTGAAAGAACAAAACTCCCAAAGAGGCCCACACAACATTTATTTCTTTGAAAAAAAATACGAAAATGGAACACCTAACTTAAAAGAGCACCATACAAACTATGAACTACATCATTGAGTGGTATGAATGCCTATTGCAACACTTGTTAATGTCATTAGAATGCTTGTGGATGATGTTCAAGTCTCTCATTTTATTGAAAAAATTAAGGTTAATTGAATTATTAAAAAAAAACTGAAGTTGTACAACCTAGCCTTCTTGGGTCTCATGTGGACAGATGTTGTACAAACTTGCCTTCTTGGCTCTCGTGTGGACTTGGCATCGAGACCCCCTTGGCTCAAGCCTTAGTCAATCTAAATTGTCAACATGTTTTCCTATCAACCAAATGATATATATCGATTCTGTATCATGAACCGACTCTTGCTAACATCAATACAAACTTTGAGATTATGTTCTCTCCTTTTTTATAATAAATTTATCTTGACCCGACACTCCACTGTTCTAATTGGATTTCTCAGCAAATGCAAATCCTATCTTAATCCAATGCATTTAATATTTTTTTCCACCTAGAATGAAATGTAAACCTATATAACTTCAAGTAAACAAATCTTCCCACCTCAATTGTACATGCTGAGGAATCTGTTAAAACCCTCTGAAATTGGATGAACAGTAACATCGCAAGTCATTGCATCTTTATGGCACATCTTGAAGGACTCTTAATCCATACGTAACCTTAAATCCAAGCGAGAAGCTCCCTAATTGTTAGGTGTATGAAGACTGTTCATGCATTAAATAACTAAGGGTGCGTTTGGGAACCATGATGTTTCCTCCATTTTCATGGTGTTTTTATCAAAATATTTGATAAAAACACCATGTGCTTGGGAACCATGGTGTTTTTATGATAAAAAACACCCAAAAACAACAAACACCACACTTATTTGAAAACACCTTTTAGGTGTTTTGAGTTTTGCATTGTGTTTTGAGTTTGGTTAGGATATTAATATAATAGCTAAATATAACCTATAATATTATAAATGAAAATTTGTTAATAATATAATGCTCAATATATTATATATTATTATATTATGAAAATAATAATATAGATACTAAATTATATTAAATATAATATAATATATTTAATATAAATAATATTTTAATTTCATAATATTAAAATATATGTTTAATATATTAATATAATATATTCAAACATATTTAATAAAATTTTATAAAATTACTATAATATTACATATTTACTAAAATAGTATATATGTAATATATTTTACTAAATATATGTAGTACAAATATGATTAACATATATTAAATCAAATTTGTATAATACAATAAATTTAATATTATGACAAAGTTAGATATTATATTAAATTAAATTACGGAATATACATTATAATATAATATTATTTGTTATAATATATAAATAAAATAATTTAATATAATATTATAAGTGATTATTTATTTACAATATAATGTTCAATCTATTATATATTATTATATTATAGCAATATTAATATAATATTTTTAACTAAATATTAGTATAACATATTAAATTATGTTAAATATATTATATTATATTGTAAATAAATTTTAATTTTATAATGTTTTAAAATATGTTTAATATATTAATATAATATATTCAAATATGTTTAATACAATAATTTAATATATTCCATTAATATGTTTTATTATATTGATGAAAAATAAAATAAAATATAAAAATTACAAAACAAAAAATATAATGTATATTAGATTACTATATATTATAATAAATTAATATAATATAATAAAATTACTATTATAATGATGTTAAATATCATAGTAAATTATAAAATATAGTTAAAAATATAAAATATTAAACAATAAATAATTTACTATTTTATTCAATATAACATATTATATTAGTATATTTTATATTAAATTAGTATTATATAATAAAAGAGTTAAAGTATAATAAAATCAATTTATTATATTATATTATAATATAAAACTTAAGTATGACATATATTGATGTAACGTAATATAATATATATTATGTATATTATACAAATAATATATTATACTATTAAAATATTATAATAAATATAATATAATATAAAAAATAACTATATTAATTAATATAATATATCTTATATTAGTCTATATTATAATATATAATTAATATAATAGAATATAGTATATTAGTTAATATAAAATATATTGTATTTTATTATAATATATAAATAATATAAATTAATATAATATTATAAATGATTATTTGTTCACAATATAATGTTCAATCTATTATTTATCATTATATTGTAGAAATATTAATATAATATTTTTATCTAAATTTTAATATAATATATTAATTTATGTTAAATATATTATATTATATTGTAAATAAATTTTAATTTTATAATGTTTTCTAATATTTTTAATATATTAATATAATACATTCAAATATGTTTAATATATTAATTTAATATATTCCATTATTATGTTGTATTATATTGATGAAAAATAAAATAAAATATAAAAATTATAAAGCAAAAAATAAAATATATATTAGATTACTATATATTATATTAAATTAATATAATATATAAAATTACTATTATAATAAAGTTAAATATCATAATAAATTATAAAATATAGTTAAAAATATAAAATATTAAAGAATAAATAATTTGCTATTTTGTTCAATATAACATATTATATTAATATATTTTATATTAAATTAGTACTATATAATAAAAGTGTTAAAGCATAATAAAATTAATTTATTAAATTATATTATAATATTGGCTAAAATACCAAATTGGTATTTTTATACGAACCATTTTGACAGTTTGGTATTTTTAAAAACTCCTGTGATGGTAAGACATTTAATCTCATACTTTTTGTCAATAAGACACTTTTCTCAAAATTCCGGCGAGAAAATTTGCTTTTAACCCCTTATCTCCCAAAATTATTAAATTTATCCCCAAAATTATCACAAAAATATTTCATCCCCTGCCTCCCCCTCCCCCTTCTCCTCCTCCTCCTCCTCGTCTAAGTCCTCCTCCTCTCCAATTCCTCTCTCCTCCCCTCCTCTGCCCTCCAGCTCTTCCACGAAGCCCCCCGCCCCACCGACCTCGCCTGCTACAACTCCGTCGTCTCATCCTGCCTACACGTTGGGCGCCTCGGTCTCGCCCGCCTGCTCTTCCACGCGATTGCGGAGAGGAACGTGCTCGCCTGGACCTACATGATCGACGGCCTGAGTCTTTTTATAGATGTGCTCAATTGCTCGAGGGTCTGTTTCAGTCAGAGAATACAAAAGACAGCCTGAGAGATTGAAGTCAATCCAAGAAGAGGATGGTTTGCAAGATATTAGGCCCACTTTATGTTTGGCTAAAATACCAAATTGGTAATTTTATACGAACCATTTTGCCAGTTTGGTATTTTTAGAAACTCCGACGATGATAAGACATTTAATCTCGTACTTTTTGTTAATAAGACACTTTTCTCAAAATTTCGACGAGAAAATTTGCTTTTAACTCCTTATCTCCCAAAATTATTAAATTTATACCCAAAATTATCACAAAAATATTTCATCCCCTCTCTCCCCCTCCTCCTCCCCCTCCTTATCGTCGACCTCTTATTCCTCCTCCTCTCCCATTCCCCTCTCCTCCCCTCCTCCGTCTTCAAAATTTTTAGGGTCGAGTTCGATTAGGTTCTTGATTGAGGACTCACACATCTCGACATCGCCGTGAGTACGCGACCCGCTTAGGATCGAGCCCGATATGGGCGCATCAGGCTTCATCGGCATCGAGTTCACTACACCCCACGCTCTTCCGATGAGCCCAGTCTGTGCGTAGAGATCTACGATGCATCCAAAATGCTTTCAAGGAATTCTTCTGCTCCTCCACAAAATCCAGATTTATCTAGACATCTCTCATGTAATTAAACTCAGCCTCAAGAGGGATGTGGCTAGATTTCAGCTCAGCATCTGCTAAGGATTAAGCGAAATATATAAGAAATGAGAGAAGAATTAAGTGGAAATGGGTCTTCAGAACGTTTGATATGTAATGCAAATACTTTACCTCGTAACTGAGCATACTTTGTTGGACTGTTTGCTTCCTCTTCTTCAAAACATGAAGTGAGAACATAAAGTGGGCCTAATATCCTGCAAACCATCCTCTTCTTGGATTGACTTCAATCTCTCAGGTTGTCTTTTGTATTCACTGACTGAAATAGACCCTCGAGCAATTGAGCACATCTATCAAAAGACTCAGGTCGTCGATCAGGTAGGTCCAGGTGAGCATGTTCACCTCCGCAATCGTGTGGAAGAGCCTACGGGCGAGACCGAGGCGCCCAGTGTGTAGGCAGGATGAGACGACGGAGTTGTAGCAGGCGAGATCGATGGGGCGGGGGGCTTCGTGGAAGAGCTGGAGGGCGAGGAAGAGGGAGTTGGAGGGCAGAGGAGGGGAGAAGAGAGGAATTGGAGAGGAGGAGGACTTAGACGAGGAGGAGGAGGAGGAGGAGGAGGGGGAGGGAGGGGATGAAATATTTTTGTGATAAATTTGGGTATAAATTTAATAATTTTAGGAGATAAGGGGTTAAAAGCAAATTTTCTTGTCGGAATTTTGAGAAAAGTGTCTTATTGACAAAAAGTACGAGATTAAATGTCTTATAATCACCGGAGTTTTTAAAAATACTAAACTGGCAAAATGGTTCGTATAAAAATACCAATTTGGTATTTTAGCCCATAATATAATACATAATTTATATAATATACAAAAAATATATTATATTGCTAAAAATATTATAATAAGGGAAAAATGCTTCCAACCCCCAAAACATAACAAAACGTGCTTCCCCCCAAGACTTTTTCAAGGGGTGCTTTGCCCCCAAAACCACCCGCGATTTTCTTCCAGCCCCCAAAATGAATCCCCAGGCGTAACTCCGTTTAAACCCCGCTCAAAATGCCCAAAAACCCTTCGTAGCCTGTGTTCGTCGCCCTCTCACGTCGGAAACTCAACGTTTCGACTGTAGGCATTAATTGGCGGAAAGGCTTAAAAATACCAATGCAATCTCTTTCATTGAAGTTCATATGCGAAAGGGAAAAGAAATTCAGTATTTCAATTAACAATGATGATGACTTAAATTTGATGTTCGAGTATTGTCGGCGTAATGGATTTACAGACGCGAATTTGTATGCTACCTCCGTTGGGGAATCCTCAACTTCGTAGAACACACAGACTACACCGGAAACTGCGTAGGAATTACACTCCAGATTTCCTTTTCAGTTCACTGATAGGTTTTGCCATTAGTTGTTAATCTCATGCATTGGTTGCTTAGGTAATGTGTTGGTTGTCAAGGTTATGTTAAGCACTAGTTGTTAAGGTTATTTGTTGGCTGTTACGTATACTAGTTGGTTGCTAAGATAAGGTGTTTGATGTTAAGTATATGCGTTTGTTGTTAAGGTCATGAGTCTGTCCTTAAGTATAAGGGTTAGTTGTTAAGGATATGTGTTGGCTGTTACGTTTATAAGTTCATTGTTAAGGTTATCAGTTCGTTGCTAAGGCTATGTATTTTTATTACTACTTCAGGACAATACCGACAGAAAATTCGCGGTGCGCAGATATCACGTTCACCCAAACCTATAATGATGAGCGTATTCCTAATGACAACCCCACCGGCGACTCGATCATGCTGCTGGATGACATGCTTAATCACCAAACAAAGATCCCAACTGAGTGGCACACCTCCATACGTGAAGTTGGTCAGAAATTTGATAGTGTTGCTAAAGTTAGATTAGCACTTCAATACTATTCAATTGCTAAACGGTTCGAGTATGATTTTTACCACAATGAACAAAGACGCATAAGAGTCTATTACCGATTCAAGCACACACATGGTTACCCTTGGATGTTGTTTGCTTCCTCGCTCAGAAATTCGTCTATCATGTCCATAAAGAATTTCGAGTCTACCCACACTTGCGGTCAACATGGAGCAAATGCTGGCAACTCAAGAGCATCAAGGAAGTTCATTGCTAGCCAAATACAAGCTATTTTGAAGGTTAGGCCAGATCTTCATGCGGTTGATATCAAGAACGACATGCTCTCTAATTTTGGCATCAAGATTAACTACAGTAAAGCGTGGTGGAGCAAGGAGACAGCTCAATAGGACCTGTTCGGTGACGATGATGAGGCTTACGATTCACTGAGATGGTCCTTATTTTTTTTATTCTTCACAAATCACTCTTACGTTTTGGTTGCTAACTATACGTAGTAGTTGTTAAAGTTGTTAGTTCGACGTTAAGTATACGGGTTGGTTGTGAAGTTTGAAGATTAGTTGTTATGGTTATGAATCCGTTGCTAAATCTACTGCTTACGTTTTCGTTGCTAACTATACGTATTAGTTGTTAAAGTTATTGGTTCGTCACTAAGTGTACGTGTTGGTTGTGAAGTTTGAAGATCAGTTGTTATGGTTATGAATCCGTTGCTAAATCTACTGCTTACGTTTTCGTTGCTAACTATACGTATTAGTTGTTAAAGTTATTGGTTCGTCGCTAAGTGTACGTGTTGGTTGTGAAGTTTGAAGATCAGTTGTTATGGTTATGAATCCTTTGCTAAATCTACTGCTTACGTTTTGGTTGCTAACTATACATATTAGTTGTTAAAGTTATTGGTTCGTCGTTAAGTATACGTGTTGGTTGTGAAGTTTGAAGATCATTTGTTATAGTTATGAATCCTTCGCTAAATATACTGCTTTGTTGTTATATTCATGTAGGTATGAATCCATGGTGCATGCAACTAATCCAGGGAGTCGTGTTGTTATTGATGCTGATGACGGGAGGTTCAGGCGATTGTTCATTAGTTATAATGCCTGTATTGAAGGGTTCATTGCTAGGTGTAGGCCTCTATTGTTTTTGGATGGAACATTTATTAAAGATCGTTACAGAGGCATACTACTTAGTGCTACTGGGTATGACGGCAACCAGGGAATATTTCCCCTTGCTTATTGCGTATGCGACCAAGAGAATGAGGTTAACTGGAAATGGTTCTTACAAGGATTATGGATGTTACTGTATGATAGGGAAAATCCTTACCAACCTCCACATTGACTGGTAATGATTTCCAACGCCGACAAGGGTATCAGGGCAGCAGTCGAGGAATTCTTTCCAGATGCATTCCATTCAAGGTGTGTTCTGCATCTAGTCGAGAATTTCAAAAAGAAGATGAAGGATTTTGGGCACAAGGCAAATATCACGACTACGTTGGGCGAGCTGTTACAATCTGCGACTTATAAGTTCACAATATCTGAATGGGATAATGACATGAAAGAATTGGCAGCGATCGATCACAGGGCTTACGTCACTGTAATGGAATACTCCCCGGAGAGATGGGCAAACGCGCATTTTCCTGGTATAAGGTAAGATAGCTTGGTTTCAACGTTATTTTGTTACAACACCGTTATAGTTGTTTAGGTTAGAGTTATCCTACAGTTTTCTGTTAAGGTTAGATTTTTAATGTTATGGTTAGAGTTATTCTGCTAGGGTTTTTCTGTTAAGTTTAGGATATTTGTTGTTAAGGTTAGGCCTTTAATATTTAGTTTATGGTTTTATTGTTAATGTTAGTGTTCTGTTGTTAAGGTATGGCCATGTTACTTTAAACATTGCTGAGTCCTTCAACAGCTGGATAAGAAAGGCACGATTGTTGCGAATCCTACCTTTGGTTGAGACCATACGGAAGCAAATAATGGAGCGCATGCATGAAAGGAGGCTAGTGGGTTAGAAATGGTCTGGATACTTATGCCCGGAAGCGGAGATGGTGCTGTGTGATAATATTCTGCATGGTAGCTGCTTGGCGATTAAACATTCGACGGAAGATATTGTGGAGGTCGAGTCCAATAAAACTTGTCGTGTAGATTTGAAGAATCAGACTTGTTCTTGCAGGTCCTGGGACATCACCCGCATTCCTTGCAAACATGCGTGCGCTGCAATTACATGGATGAGACGAGAAATTTATCAATATTACGATTGGTACATGACTGTTGACGCATTCAGAGCAAGCTATGCACCGATCATCTATCCCATCTCAGATTACGAGAAGCGCTTTGTACCGCCAGAAGAGCGAGTGTTGAAGCCTCCACTCACCAAAAAAAGACGTGGCAAACCATGCACTAGACGAATAAACAACAGGTCGCTGAACACCCGTCCTGTTAAGTGCTCTCGATGCAACATGGAGGGCCACAATCATGCAAGCTGTAACGAGCCTATATAGTTTAGCGTTTTATTGTCATGTATATGGATTTGTTGTCTTGTATATAGTTACAAGTTATAAGGTCATAGCTTGGCTGTTAAGGTTATTACTTGGTTGTCAAGTTTATCACTTTAATATTGAAGTTTTGACTTGGTTGTTAAGGTTATTACTTGGTTGTTAAGTTTATCACTTTAATATTAAAGTTTTGACTTGGTTGTTAAGGTTATTACTTGGTTGTCAAGTTTATCACTTTAATATTGAAGTTTTGGATTGGTTGATATGTTTATCGATTGATGTTAAGTTTACGTTATCCACCTGCTCTTTGTTGTCTGTGTCACCGATTGTTAAAATTTTCAAGTATATCGTTAAAATTATTAAGTTTTATGGCTTGGTTGTTAAGGTTATTACTTGGTTGTCAATTTTATCACTATAATGTTGAAGTTTTGGCTTGGTTGTTAAGGTTATTACTTGGTTGTCAATTTTATTTGTTTGTTGTTAAGGTTACTACTATTCACTTACAATTGGCTGTCAAGGTTATCGAGATATTTTTGATTTGACTGCATTCAATGCATTTCATAGTTCCCAAGGCAGTAGAGTAATATCACCATCCCTCGGATTGTTCCAATAACCTTTCTCCTCACCTTTACATCTTCTTTATCTTCCTATCACCGCCATTCTATTTGTCCTCACTATTTTCTCGATCATCCTAAGCTCTCCCCTCTCTAATCTCATAAACCAGAAGATCACGGCTAGCCCTCACGCTGATGAAGACTTCTTCAATATTTCTGGGTTCTGACCATATGATAGCATCAACCTTTTTTGAATATTATTACCTTTATCTATTCCCCATTGTCATTTTCTCTAAGTTCCATCAGATGGGCTTGAATAGCAATAGCTTTCTCCAAAGAGCTTTCCGTGAACTTAACAGGCTGTTGGAAAGCTCTTTGGTGGAAGCCATTTATATTCAAGCATAGTTTATGGAACTTAGAGAATTGACAATGGGGAATAGATAAGGTTATTAGCATTCAAATGGTTGATGCTATCATACAGTCAGAATCCAAGAAATCTTATAATGGAACGAGCCTATATAGTTATGCGTTTTATTGTCATGCATGTGGATTTATTGTCAAGTATATCGTTACAAATGTTAAGGTCATGGTTTTGATGTTAAGGTTACTATTTGGTTGCTAGGTTTACCGATTGAATGTTATGTTTACTGCTATGTCCCTTACTGTTATTCACTTGTGCTTTGTTGTCACGGACACCGGGGTATATTCTCTGCTTCTGCATTCAATGTTCCTCCTAGTTCACAAGGAGGAGAGTTAATATAACCTGGACTCCTACCTATCCCCACATTCCACGTGGCAACATCACCATCCCTTCGCCTGTTCAAATACAGGATAACGCAGATATCCTTTCGGCGCAATCTTTCTTCGATCTCCCCATCGCGGACTCTCTGTTGACCTTTTATCCTTTATATCTGAAGCCCGAGCTACTCTCTCCCCAAAACCTACAAGTTCTTCTTTTGCCATTAAAACCAGAAGATCAACGCTAGTCTTCACCCCGATGAAGGTCATGGCGACAAGGTTTGCGCACACTGATGAAGAACTTGGATATCCCTCACGCTGATGAAGACGTTATCCCTTTATGTTTTTGCTCTTAGTTCCATTAGCTATGGGTGAACGTATGTGGCTCCCTTCAATGAGCTTGTACAATAATAAGATAGTTAAGATTCATAGGTGCGTGGAAAACAATCAATTCAGATGGGTCATGCGTGAATCACATGGGAAGGCATGCGAATGCTGGTGGAGATAGTCCTCTGGCTTGCGTTAACACTGTATAACTATGCAGTGTAAACGTAAGCCAGAAGACTATCTCCACCAGCATTCGCATGCCTTCCTAGGTGATTCACGCATTGATCCATCTGAATTTATTGTATTCCACGCACCTATGAATCTTAACTATCTTGTTATTGAACAAGCTCATTGAAGGGAGCCAGTTATATTCACCCACGTTTATGGAATTTAGAGTAGAGACAATGGTAATACATGCAGTTGTCATCGCATTGTAGAGCTTATTTATTTAGTTTACGGGGTTGTTGATAGGCTTATTTGTTTGTTTTAAGGTTGTAGCATGATTGTAAAGGAAATTATTTTTTGATACATGTTGTTTTGTTAAGTTTAACGTTTTATCAAAAATATTATGGACTCACTGTCACCTTTATTGACTGGTTGTTAAGTTTACGTGTTTTTTGTGAAGTTTGGCGTTGTATTGTCAAGCTTATATTTTGTATTGTTTATTGTTAATGTTGTAGCAGTCCTCATTATTTTGTTGAACTTAGGGAATTGTTGAGTAGATCACGGGGTTGTTGATAAGCTTCTTTGTTGTTAAGAATGATTGTAAAGAAGGACGTGGCTGATACAAGGTTGTCAAATACAGAGTTTAGTGTTTTGTTGTTATGATCACTTCGTGGCTGTTAAGCTTTTTTTCTTTGTTAGGGTTGTAAGCAAGATTGTAAAGAAGGACATGGCATGATACATGGTTGTATTGTTGAACTTATGGTTTTGTTGTTAGGCTCAAGGACTGGCTGACAAGGTTATTTGCTGGTTGTTAATCTTATGGATTGGTTGCTAAGGTTAGCGACCTGTTGCCAAGCTAATGGATTGTTTGCTATGGTTAGCGCTCTGTTGTCAAGCTTATGTATTGGTTGCTAAGGTTAGTTCTCTGTTGTCAAAATTATGGAATAGTAGATAACATTAGCTCCTTGTAACGTTTAGCTCTGTTGTTAGGCTTATTAGTTGAGAAGATCACGGGGTTGTATTATTGAGCTTATGGTTTTGTTGTTAAGATCATTGACTGGTTGTCAAGGTTATGTGCTGGTTGTCAAGCTTATAGATTGGTTACTAAGATAAGCGCCCTGTTGTTAAGGTTAGCTACCTGTTGTCAAGCTTATGTATTGGTTGTTAAGGTTAGCTATCTGTTGTCAAACCTATGGAATGGTAGCTAACATTAGCTCCCTGCTGTAACGTTTAGCTCTGTTATTAGGCTTATTTGTCTGTTGCTAAGGTTATAGCAGTCCTCATTGTGTTGTTGAGCATAGGGAATTGTTGAGAATATCACGGGGTTGTTGATAAGCTAATTTTTTGTTTGTTAAGGTTGTAGCATGACTGTAAAGAAGGACGTGTCATGATACAAGGTTGTATTGTTGAGCTTATGCTTTTGTTGTCAAGATCATGGTCTGGTTGTCAAGGTTATGTACTGGTTGTCAAGGTTATGGATTGGTTGCTAAGGTTAGCACTCTGTTGTCAAGCTTATGGATTGTTTGCTAAGGTTAGCGCTCTCTTGTCAAGTTTAGCCTTTTAATTGCCAAGTTGATCAAGAGAAAAAGTTAGTGGGTTTCTCTTTGCATTAAATGCATTCCATAGTAGATTATGTTCCCAAGACAGGCAGTATTATCATCTGTCTCCTCGCTAATCCCAGCCACCACGTGGCAATTAACCCTCATACCTTCGCCTGTATCCATGACAAGACCATTCGACGCAGCCATCAATCTTCCCATCACCGCCATTCTCTCCCCATCCCAGCCTCATTATCAACTACACGACCTTCGTTTCGAAACTAGAAGGATCATGTCTCACGATGATAGTGTGTGTATACATTGCCATGGCTCGGGGCATATCTCCCGGGATTGCCCTCATGGTCTGAGAGCAAACGCCTCCCCACGATTGCTCCTCGTTCCAGATAATGTCGCCAGCAACATTCAGGAGCTTTCTACCTTCGCTCTCCTCACTATTGAGGTGGGTCTGCCATCTTTGGAGGAGCTCAGAGAGATGCTGGGGTATCGCTTCAACGTCTTGGATTAGACCTAAGAGATCAAGCGGGTATCTGTAAATAGGTTCATGGTTAAATTCCCCTCTGATGAGCTACTAGATCAAGCCGTCGAGCTCAGTCCTGTAAATCTTTGGCGGGAGGACCTCAGGCTAAGAACATTGCCCAACCCTATGTTTATGTGGGTCCGCCTCTTCAATCTCCCCTACCACCTCTGGGAGTGGGAGTTCCTCCAATCACTGTTCGAGGGCATCGGCCAATACGTGTACTGCTCCGCTGACGTCACCACGATGACAAACTTCAAAGACTGTAGGGTGCTGCTAGAGATCAGGGAATATTCGGATGTCCCTAAGAGGATTAGGTTTCGTTACACCTCTCCCATGGACCTTCGTCTGATGGAAGGTTTCATCATCACTCAGATTGTAGGTGGAGACCGTGAGAAGCAGGCAAACAATGAGGTTGGTCCCATCGACATGTCCGTTGACCAACCTCAAAGCCAGCAACCGCATCCTTCCCGCGCCGACCTAGAATTGATTGAGGTGTCTTCGGACGGCAGGCAAATGACGGTGGAGAAAGAGCTCTGGCAACGATTTCTTTAGGCCCAAGGTGTTGGGCCGTCTACCCTTCCTCACGATAGGGGTTTCTCACACGATTGCGCTTTGAGCAAGGGGAGCGGGGGAGGAGCAGTCGGCCCCTAGGTTATCATTAATTGTAAATTCCCAAATGTTTTGCTTAACTTGATGATGATACGCTCTGTTAACAACCTATTAATTTATGATACACTTTTCGGAATGATTATACCTCTGTTAAGTTTAAGCCATTTGTTGTTAACCTCGTGGGTTTGCTGTTAAGGTTACCCCTTGTGTGTGTGATGTTAGTTCGAGAGCTTACTGTTTTGCGTTAATGTTAGTATGTTGTTAAGCTTTGGTGTTTGTTGATGATGTTACGATTTTGTTGTTGAACTCATAGGCTTGCTGTTATTGTTATCCCTTGGAGGTTTGTTGTTAAGCCTTGGGGATCTGGCATATCGTAAACTATTGGCTGACAAATACAGAAATCTTTTCAAATTCAGTTTGGTTACATTTGAAGCACACATTAGCAGAATCATGTGATATTAACCTTATAATATTTACATGTATATTGTTATTAACAATAAAGAATTGTAATATATCATTTACAAACTGAATTTAAAAATATATTACAGTTCTTATATATTACATGTAAATATTACGGGGTTAACATCACATGATTCTGCTAATGTTAGTATGTTGTTAAGCTTTGGTGTTTATTGATGAGGTTACGGTTTTGTTGTTGAACCCATGGGTTTGCTGTTAATGTTATCCCTTGAGGGTTTGTTTGCAAATTCAGTTTGGTTGCAAATTCAGTTTGGTTTCATTTGAAATCTTTACCTCACTAGTTTGGCTGCATTTGAAGCACACATTAGCAGAATCATGCGATATTAACCTTATAATATTTATATGTATATTGTTATTAACAACAAAGAATTGTAATATATCATTTACAAAAAATCTACATCTTAACATCATCATTGTCAAGTTTTCCCGCATCTTTTTTCCTCTTCCTGTCTTCAATCAGTAAATACGCTGCTAGCTTCACACGAACCACCCATGTGTTATGTTCTATGGGCGTGACATGTAGGACATCTCTACCTTTGATAATCACTTGTACGAACTGGTAGACATAGATCCCACAGTCATACCTACACACAAAAATAAGGAAGCATTGAGACCACTGTTGCTTTCAAACAAAACATAACAACAAATTCGTAACCTTAACAACCAGTTTCTAACATTGAATTCCAACAAAGGTTCCGGCAAACTTACGATCCTTTTTTCTCCTCGCATGGAACTTTGATTGGGTCGAATACGCTGCGTAATTGGTTCTCATTGAAGCTAGCTTTAATGTAGTTGAAGGCTTTGATGATTTTGAGCACATGTTCCCAATGTCCAGATCTCTCCTTCAAGGAGTTGTAATGCCTAGCAATATCATTTTCGACATCAAACTCCAGTAGATGCCAATGATCGCCCTGGACAATGAGAACTAAGAGGTTAGTACACCTTGCATCGACCAAGTGTTTGATGTAGATATCATGCAGTTCTTGGTAATCTGGTTTCGCCACATGTATCTGGTGCTGCAATAAAGAATTAACCCGATCAGGTTCCTTTTAGCATAGATTATGTGCTGATAGGTAGGAGATCACCATCCAGACATAAACTTACACTAAACCAAACAGGGACCACCCCAAATTTTCTACTGAACGACGCTCTCTTATTTTCACGAACTAAATCAAGTAGCGTATCAACAAGCTATCATAAGTTGACAACAAGTAATTAATAATAGTATTGTTAAATATGAGAATGAATAAATACCAATTGAAAATCTTACTGCATCATCCAGTCGCCCACCGCGTAATATATTGAGGATCTCAAGCCGGCTAATAGACCCCACGGATCCAGTGTACGCTTTAATAAAACTGCAAACAGGGACAAAACAAAAATTATAGTTAGCAACTAACAATTAGCAGCAAGAACAAATCAATAACTATAACAAAAAAACCGGGACCTAAACAACAAATCAATAACCATAACAAAAAAACCCGTAACCATAACAACAAACCCGTAACCTTAACATCAAACCCATAGCCTTAACAACTAACACGCAACCTTAACAACAAATCAACAAATATATCAAAAAACCCTTAACCTAAACAACAAACAATAACCATAACAAAAAAACCCGTAACCATAACAACAAACCTGTAACCTTAACGTCAAACCCGTAACCTTAACAACTAACACGCAACCTTAACAACAAATCAATAACTATAACAAAAAACTCTTAACCTAACTACAAATCAATAACCTTACCAATAAAACCCATAACCGTAACAACAAACCCGTAAACTAAACTACAAACGTAAATAATTGAGATATGAGGTAAATACTTACTTGTTACATCTAAAAATGCAAAAATGGTTGAGAGTTTTTTTCTCCTCTTCCGTCAGTAACGCGGCAACATCTGCTGACACCTTATAATTATGTACAAATGTGTCCTTGTCGCCCAAAAACTTGATGATGAAGCCTCCTGGAAAGGGAATCCCCTCGTTCAGTTTATTCCTGTACATTTCTTCTTCTGAACTCATAGGGGAACTCATGTGTTTTCCCTAGATAGAGTGGGGGTCACTTTGTAACCGAGAAGGAGCCAACTCTGCTACCTTTTCCTGCACCTGCTCTTCCTCCTCCCCAGCCACTTCTATTATAGCCTTGTTCCCTATGTTGTCTTTTTCTTTCGTCTTCTTCCCTTCAGTGTAAGGGGTGACTACCCACTTGGAAGGCTTCACCACTCTTTTGCATCTCTTCCGTTTAAGGGGTGCAGCAACGGCCACCTTCTTGCGTGCCCCCATTACACCCCTCTTTCTCTTATTCAAAGCCCTTGAAAACACAATAGGAGCATCTTCGTCATCAGTTGATATCTCTATTGCTGGTGGAGGGGCATTCTCTGATTGCTTTATTTCTATCCCAGTGTCCTCCCGCAGAGTGTCTGATTCCAAACAATCCATTCGAAGTATAAATATTAAGAAAACTTACCTCCTTCTATCTAAACTTAACAATTTTATAGTAACCCCAACAACTGATGCCTAAACACATGGTGAAAAAGTTGCTAACCTATACAAGTTTGCGTCTCCGTATCATGTCCTACAGAAGGGACATCAACCGACGACGTTATTTCCCTTCTAGTGCCCTCGCGTTGAGTGCTTGTTTCTGATAATATTCAGAGTATAAACAATCAAAAACTTAACAACCAATATGTAGACATAACAACCAATCTCTAACGTATAGTGCACAAGCAAGCTGACCTGTACAAGTTAGCAGCTCCTTCGCTGGCGAGGACACCTTCTCTCCCTCGTTTATTTCTGCCTCAAGAGACTTGTCAATGCGATAGGCCTATGGTGGAGGTACTTCTCCTGGCGGAGCATCTTCGCTCTCCTTGTGGATATTAGAAAAAATGGTTGTGGAGAGGCCCTCCCTGTTGGAGGATCCTCGCTCTCCTTATTAGCTTCATCAAATAATGATTGATTAACATCCCCCTCGTACTGTATATTGTCACTCCCCGCTTCCCAAAATACCCGGGAATCGGAACATGAACAAGCCCGCGACGTATTAGATTAAGGAGAATAAATAAAAATATATGTTTCTCCTCAACCTAATATGCTAAGTGTCTAGAAATAAATACAATGCGAAGTCACAGGTCCCCGATCATAATAGCGAGAATATAATAAACAACACGGAAGAAAATAATACATATCATAATGAATATCATCCCAGACATAATATTTGGGTCAACATGCCCTTATACAAAACTGAACAAATGAATACCGGAGAATATAAAATATAATGATCAGGAAGAAAAGAAATGCTACAAAAGTAAACTAAGATCATCGAACAACTAGAGGGAATAACTAAACTTCGGCTTCTTCTGCTCAGTCTGCAAAGCACTCCTGCTGAGAATCGTCTGACTCCTAGCGATCTCCTAGCTGAACCTGTTATTCCTCTAAGTCTGACGTACACCAGAGAAAACAGGTGTACGTCAGGTAGCATGGCACACTGCAAGATCCCACAAAACAAATAGAACAACGAAAACCAAAGCGGAAAATGATACGTAAACCAAAATGACAGAAGAACATGCAACTGGAAATCCAACAAAATCAACCAAGTAACAAGTCAAACATGTGGCAAGCAATCAGAGGAATCGTCCAAGTAAACTGGGCATACAACTAGATAGAATTAATACTTAAAAACCTACAACATGAGACGTAGTACGTCGAGCGAAATAATCCAAACAAGGAAACCCTCATGTATATACCATAGGTCTCGAATTGTAAATTATTAAATATTAATCTTGATCTATATATGAAAAGAAACACAACTAGCCTACATCTCATAAGAATTCATAATCACCTTAAGTAACAAGGTCATATAACTAGTCATTCTATAATAGGTCACTGGTCACATCTCACACAGAGTCAACACTCATATCATCAGGTAACTGACTGTTCACAAATCCCCTACGTGCATCCAATCCCGTGAAACAGGCGGCTAGAGGACTACACGTAATCCGATCTTGGCCCGGTCCGAACTCAGGCAAAGCTCAGGTGACGAAACAGGTCACGGATCAAAGTGACGAAACAGGCCACTTTGTCCAACAAACCAACCCCAGGACGAAACAGGTCACTGGTGCGAGTCTAGAAGATACATCAACAATCACATCCGATCACATGAACATTAACTTCCCCATCCCAACTCTTCTCATTTTTCTAAGTCAATCATAATCCTCATTGAAATTCGGGTTCACCACCTAAACTCAGTCAACACACTCACACATGTCACTAAGTCTGTTCATGACGCACGAGGTAACTAAGTCATGAACTACTGGAGTTCTTAATACAATCAGGAACAATAAAAGCAGATATGTCAAATACAGTAAAATAATCACAAACATGAAATACAACATGAATCAGTAAAACATGCATACAGTCTGGTTCCATCAATATCTTGTTATTCAAAAAAAGTAATTCTTTTTTAAAATAAATTCTTTTAAATCATCATAATTATCAAAAGCATAATTATTTTGCTGAAAATAATTTAACAACTCAAAATGACACCTTTCCCGAAATAAATAATTTTATTTTATCTATTCTAACACTTATTCAAAACTAACCCCTTTTACAAATTCAATTTCTTCTCTCATAATAATAATCTAAAATAATCTTTAAACATTCTGTTTAATATTCTCTCTTTCAAATTAAATTATAATAATTTAAAATAAATCTTAAGAATATTCTTTTTATTTCTTTTTAAAAACACCTCATAATTAATATCGTCCGTCAAACAATCCCACGCAGATATATCACAAATTAACATAAACAGATAAATCACAATTTCATCAACAAGCCCACGTAGATAATTATTAACAGATCTAAAATTACAGATAATTCATAATAAATAGAAAATTTTAGATCTGAGCAAGTGGGATCTTGCCTTGGTTTTTGTCGAACGAATCGACTACGACACGGGTCGGATCTGATGCGGTGGAGCGCTATGTCGGAGAAAATCCGACAAGTGAATATCCGGCGACGGGCAACGGCGAGGAGGAATAGAGGAGGGCGTGAGTGGGGTTGAGGTGACGGTGGCTGACAGCGTCGCTGCTGGAGGAGGAGTCTGCGGGATTAGCGTCGGGTTGACGGATCAGTGCGGGGAGGTGGCTCATGGCGGTGAGGGAGGCAGCGGGGTGGCTGGTCGGCGTTCGAGGCGGCGGCTGGTGGCTGCAGGTGGTGGGCTGGTGTGTGGGAGTGGGGCTCGGCTGAAGGCGGAGATGTAGGGGGTGGACGCGAGGGTTTGGGCTTGTCGGCGGCTTTGTCGGGGACAGGAGACGAAGGAGTGCGGTCGGAGCTCAGGTGAAGGGGATAGAGGAGCTGGAGGCTTGGTGGTTGACGCGGATCAGAGAGCAGGGAGGCACGGTCAAGGGGAGAGGAGGTGGACGAGGGCTAACGGTGAGGGGAGGGCGGTCGAGCGGTGGTTGCTAGAGCTCGTGGAGGCGGCGGAGGGGAGTGTGGAGTTTTGGATGATGACGCTGGATCTGGCGGAAGCTAGCGGCGGTCTCAGGCGGCGGCTTGGCTGGCCGGCTGTGGGTGGTCGCGGGTGAAGGAGGAGAGGCGGTGCGGTGGAGAGCGGTGTGGGTAGGGCGGTGGTCGCAGAGGAGCACGACGGCGGTGACAAAGGGGCTGAGGCGAACAGATTTGGAGGTGGCTTGGGCTGAGCTCGAGCTCAAGGTGGCGTGGGGAGACGCGGGTGAAGGAGCTGGGGCGTGCTCGGACGGAGGAGGCAAGGCGGCGCTCGGTGATGGCCGGCGGCGACTTCGAGCTCGGCAGCGAGTTCGGCGGTGGTGGTGGTGATGGGTGCGGACGTGGGTGCTCAGGGAGAGAGAAAGAGATGAAGAGAGAAAGAGATGGTGAGGCGGCTGATTGAACAGGAAGAAAAGAAAACAAAACAAAAATAAGTATATATATATATATATATATATATATATAGGATATATAGGGTTAGGGTTAGGGATAATTAAACGAAAAAATAATTAAATAAATAATTACGGGTATTCAAAAATTAAACTTATTACGGAATAATTATCTACAAATAAAAACGTACATGTTGTGCTAATACAACAATTGATACGAAATAGTCGAAATATACCCATATTATACAATTAAACGAGAATAATTAATAATTAAAATATATTTACTTATATTTAAAATCAAACAATTATGGGATAATTATATACACAGTAAAACTTACCAGTTATACTAATACGATAGATAATATGTAGTAGTAAAAATAATACAACAAATTATACAAATAATACATAATTAATAATATAACGCATTATACGAAAATATACGTAATAATAAAAAAATAATGCAATGTATTATTCAAAATGACATGTAACAGTATCGATAACGCAATAGATAAATTCCATAAATTTTCAACGCATAAAATTAATTTATATATTTTAATATCCTTTAAAGAAATATAAAACTTAGACTTTAAATCATAGAAAATTGTAGAAATTCAAGAAAAATACAAATACTCTTTTAAAATCATAATTAAATATTTTAAAATACTAAAAAATTATTTGAACTAGTATCAAAATTCATGGTCCTTACATTATAACCATTATATCATTACATTTACACAACGAACACGATATCAAAATATACTAATAACCATTATATCATTACACCTATTAGAATAACAAAATATAATATAGTAACTATAAACCCAATATACATAAAGAATAAACATAATACAACATATGAAATGTCATGTATTAATATCCAAAATAATAATCAAATATGTACCTGAAAAGTTAACTAAAACAGTAATACAGAGACTTGTGTATATGAAAAATTGATAAATACAACAATTGAAATAATTAATGAATAAATAATAAAATACATTATCAAAGTAAAATATACACAACCTAAAAAAGAAAAATAACTAATAAACACAACAAAATATCTACAATGTGTAAAATCTATAACTATGTTGTATAAACTTATAACACTCATTTCACATACTAAAATAAACTATGAAACTACTTATGAAACATAAAAGAAATAACTATGTTAACCAATAAACAATATAACCCAAATAACACAAATAACTAATAAATTAATAAAATTAAAGATAACATAAAATGACATACAAGAAAACATATAACTTGATAATAACCAAATAGTAATGATAACAAAACACGTACATGAAAGGTAAAATGTGACCAAAATAATATGGTAACACACACAACAAATATGTATAAGTAATATGTACACTACGTAAGATTAATAAAACAAATGCAACACAAAATAAAACAACTACACCATAACGTGAATACTAACAAAAATTGTAGCAAACATAATAAATACTAAATCACAATAAGTATAGCAATACACAAGTTGAAACGTGAAAAGAAACATGAGCAAGAATACACTGAATAAAATATAAAACTCACTAAGTACAAAAATTTTTGACTAAATACGTAACCATAATACAATTTGTAAAAATGCAAAAATCAAAGCTAAACAAACACACACATTATAATAATCTTTAATAACCCGATACACAAATTATAAAGTCATAACACCACACACTCATGCCGAAAAATAACAACTCCTATTCAAAGAAAAATATAAGGATAAAACAATATTGACATAATATGATCTACGAAAAAAATACAAAATTAAGAGAACGATACAGAAAAGTACATAATGTAAAATAACACAAGTTAAAATAATAAAAAATACCAATCTGACAAAGAAAAACATAATAGAAGGACTCAATGCATTCAAATAAGTAACGAACAAATTGACAGTATAAAACTCGAAATAAATTAACACATACAAAAATCGTGGAATACACGAAAACACAAATGCTTACTAATAATACTGACACTCACAAACATACTACTAGATAAAGAAGTATAATATATAAAACAAAACTATGAAAGGTAAAATAGGTATATAAGCAAATGAAAACATAAGAAGAGCATAATTCCATATAATAAAAACACTGATATATGTTAGATAAACATGGTTACACAGTTGACATTAGAAACAATGAATGACTATAAATCAATAAAAATAACATCGTAAATAAAATAATCTACGTGAATACACTATATGAAAAGATAATAGTAATTATAAAAGAATAAAAAAGTAAAACACAACACAAGTAACGTAAATAATAAATAGAGATTGAACAACAAACAATGACACAATAAAAGACATAGATATCTAAAAATATCATAAAATAAATACTAATAAAAACACGCGTATACAATGTATATTATCACAATGACAAAACAATACATATCGAAAACGAAGCAAACAACAACAAATATGCAAATACACTATAAACAACCAATAAATAATTATTATACATACTCACAAACACTATTTAGAATTATCTTTATATTGATTATAAAAGGATAATAATTAATGTAACAAAATAATTATATAATTAGTAACTCAACTCTAAACTTAACAATATGAATAATGGCTTAAATATCAAAATCAAAATACATAGCTCTTAAAAATAACAAAACCAATGTGAACATACTAAAATAATCTAACAAGACGAAACTTACTGATAAGAAACTATATACTAAAAATGTAAAGGATAAGAGTATACTGCATATGTAGAATATTAAAATCATAAACTTATTAAAAATATGAACAATATACACCAATTTAAAACATAAGTAAATAATAAATTGTATGACAGAAAAGCGTGCACATACACAATATAACTACGTAAAAAAATTTAAACGCAAAAAAAAAAATTAAGCACAAAAATAATTTGAATATCAGATATGCTATGTAATGTGTGTGTGAAGCCTAGAGCAATGCAAAACACTTAATGATATGACTTGAACAATTGAAAATATATAAGTAATGATATATATTTTTAATGAAAAACACACAATATAACACTGTGTATGATACATAAAATAATATAACAAATAATATAGAAATCAATACAATTAAATGATATATAAGTCAAATCAAAGAAAACATAGTTGTAAAAATAATAACGCATAAAATAATGACCAGTACGGGAAAGAGAGGTTATACAAGGAGAGGGTAATCGCGAAGCGATGGGACAAGGACCGTGGAAAACTCTAGAGTCAAAGAGTGATAAGATGAGGACGAAACGAAATCTATCAAGAGAATAGGATAAGGGCTCAAGATTAGTCTCACGGATGAAATATGATATGTTTCTAAATTGCCGATTATATTCTTACTAGTAGGACTCGGGACCGTGACCGGGACCGTGACTTACATGGACCACCACTAAAACCTATCACGCCCCGCTTTCCAAAATACCCGGGAATCGGAACATGAACAAGCCCGCGACGTATTAGATTAAGGAGAATAAATCAAAATATATGTTTCTCCTCAACCTAATACGCTAAGCGTCTAGAAATAAATATAATGCGAAGTCACAGGTCCCCGATCACAATAGCGAGAATATAATAAACAACACGGAAGAAAATAATACATATCACAATGAATATCATCCCATACATAATATTTGGGTCAACATGCCCTTATACAAAACTGAACAAATGAATACTGGAGAATATAAAATATAATGATCAGGCAGAAAAGAAATGCTACAAAAGTAAACTAAGATCATCGAACAACTAGAGGGAATAACTAAACTTCGGCTTCTTCTGCTCGGTCTGCAAAGCACTCCTGCTGAGAATCCTCTGACTCCTAGCGATCTCCTAGCTGAACCTGTTCTTCCTCTAAGTTTAACGTACACTAGAGAAAACAGGTGTACGTCAGGGTGCATGGCACACGGCAAGATCCCACAAAACAAATAGAACAACGAAAACCAAAGCGGAAAATGATACGTAAACCAAAATGACAGAAGAACATGCAACTGGAAATCCAACAAAATCAACCAAGTAACAAGTCAAACATGTGGCAAGCAATCAGAGGAATCATCCAAGTAACCTGGTCATACAACTAGATAGAATTAATACTTAAAAACCTACAACATGAGACGTAGTACGTCGAGCGAAATAATCCAAATAAGGAAACCCTCATGTATATACCATATGTCTCGAATTGTAAATTATTAAATATTAATCTCGATCTATGTATGAAAAGAAACACAACTAGCCTATATCTCATAAGAATTCATAATCACCTTAAGTAACAAGGTCATATAACTAGTCATTCTATAATAGGTCAATGGTCACATCTCACACAGAGTCAACACTCATATCATCGGATAACGGACTGTTCACAAATCCCCTATGTGCATCCAATCCCGCGAAACAGGCGACTAGAGGACTACACGTAATCCGATCTTGGTCCGGTCCGAACTCAGGCAAAGCTCAGGTGACGAAACAGGTCACGGATCAAAGTGACGAAACAGGCCACTTTGTCTAACAAACCAACCCCAGGATGAAACAGGTCACTGGTGCGAGTCTAGAAGATACATCAACAATCACATCCGATCACATGAATATTAACTTTCCCATCCCAACTCTTCTCGTTTTTCTAAGTCAATCATAATCCTCATTGAAACTCGGGTTCACCACCTAAACTCAGTCAACACACTCACACATGTCACTAAGTTTGTTCATGACGCACGAGGTAACTAAGTCATGAACTACTGGAGTTCTTAATACAATCAGGAACAATAAAAGCAGATATGTCAAAAACAGTAAAATAATCACAAACATGAAATACAACATGAATCAGTAAAACATTCATACAGTCTGGTTCCATCAATATCTTGTTATCCAAAATAAGTAATTCTTTTTCAAAATAAATTCTTTTAAATCATCATAATTATCAAAAGCATAATTCTTTTGTCGAAAATAATTTAACAACTCAAAATGACACCTTTCCCAAAATAAATAATTTTATTTTATCTATTCTAACACTTATTCAAAACTAACCCCTTTTACAAATTCAATTTCTTCTCTCATAATAATAATCTAAAATAATCTTTAAACATTCTGTTTAATATTCTCTCTTTCAAATTAAATTATAATAATTTAAAATAAATCTTAAGAATATTCTTTTTATTTCTTTTCAAAAACACCTCATAATTAATATCGTCCGTCAAACAATCCCACGCAGA
>BQKN01066855.1:0-56179 GCA_022839385.1 Asparagus kiusianus
TAACTCGTTCAGAGTTCTTAAAAACTCGTTGAAGAGTTATTCATAACATTTTCCACAGAAGTTCATCGTTCCCATGAGATAGGACGGTCAGATCGTCAACAGAGAGCAAATTTGACGCGAGCAATCGAAGGAGGCACTCCATCGCTACCGAGAAGAACCCAGTTTTAAACAAAGGAGAGAATCAAATTCGTTCTCTTCTCTTTTGCAATCAAGTTGTAATCGAAATCAAAGAAATACAAGTCAAATTTTCTTTTGTTTTCTTCATTGCAATTTTCCCTACATACAAAAGATGGCGACTCCGCTGGGGACTAGCTTTTCCGACGAAGAAGTGGTGGCGCAGTTCGACGTCCACCTCATGGGAACGACTGTAGAAACTCTCGTCGTGGAGTTTGATCAAGCTAAATATGAGGAAGCCTTATCCTCTGGATCGCTTAGCCCCAAGGCTAAGCGTGGTGTCCGCAAGATCTCCAAGGAGGTCGATTCTGTTGTTGAAACCCCGAAGAAAGCCCTCTCCTTCAGCCAGGAACTCAAACTAGCTCTACTAGTTGAAGATCCCACCTCCGCGTCAACCAGACATACTTCGGGCCACAAACGGCCTCTGGAGGAGATGAGTTCCATAAGCGTCAATGATGCTGCTGCTAAGGCTTTGAAACAAGCCAAGAAGAACGCAGCTCGCAGACGGAGAAGATCCATACGACGAGCGCACTTGCGGGAAAGTCGAATGCTGGCACAACGCGAGAATCGCGTTCTTGAAGCTTCAGCCGAACCTAGCGTTCCCAAAACAGAACACTCACTTCGTGGCAATGAGCCCGACTACGAGCCTCGGCTAATTCAGCTGAAACGCGACCCTGAGTGGCGCGTTGTCTCTTCAAAACGCAACCCTCAGAAGGGAGCTACCAAAAATAAACGCAGCCCTCAGAAGGGAGCTGTCAAAAATAAACGCAGTCCTCAGAAGGGAGCTGCCAAAAATAAACGCGACCTTCACGTGCGCGAACATGATTCTGTTCCACCAACTAAACGCGACCCTCAGGGGAGCGTTCAACCAAAACATGACCCTCAGAGGTCTGTTTCATCATTCAAACGTAGGCCTCGGCCTAGCGTTTACAAATCCCAACGCGACCCTCGCGTTATTCTTCGAGAACGCGACCCTCGCGTTTCTCCTCAAAAACGCGACCACCAAGAGGTCCGCCAAGTTCAGAAGAGTCAGCGTGGTTTCAAAATTCACGTTCGGCAAGAACCAATCTCACACACCCAAAGGCAGGGCGTTCCATCTCCGCCTCCACGCCCGAGGAAAAGTTCCTCCCAAGGTCCTGATTTGCGGGAATTATTGTCAAAAGGAAAACCAGCGCAGCAAGCAGCTCACTCATGTCAATGTGAGAGGCTTATATCGGCAGTCCTGTCAGAATGCCATTGTTGCGCATCCACACCTCGGTAATCCGTGTTCGACAGGTTAACAAACGTCGTTAGGCCTGCCAAACGACAACGCCGATACAAAAAGAAGGCAGATGAATCTGAATACCCTCAGGTCACTATCAATATGATTGGCCGAGGGAAAGCCTCGCAGCCTGATTCCGAAGAATCACAAAGGAGCCATTCCCCGACTGTTCGGGAAAGGTGCGAAGAGTTTGAAGGGGTGTACCAACACACCCGAACTCGTACAGGAGCCATTCGCGCGGTTAACTACCAGAGGTTAGCCAAGGGGATCGCTTCTAACGAGGAACATTCGGCAATAGCCGAATCCCAATCTTCCAGCTCTGTTGTAGCTCGTGAAGTCTCTGCTTACACAACAGGGAATCATGAAGATTTAGCTAAGAGAGTTGACGAACATCATGTCATGCTCCAAGCGCAACAGGAGACGCTTCTCCAAGTGAAGGATATGTTGGCCCAGCTTCTGGCTGAAAAAGGCCACAAACCTGAATCTTCCCGAAGAACCACATCTAAGGGAAAACAAAAAGCGACTGAACATTCAGATCGCGAAACTCACAACCTGGAATCCTCCTCTGAAAACGAGAAGGAGACAGAAAGAGAATCACATCCTCAGTCCACCAAAGTGGATGAGCTAGAAGCCCGCCTCAATGCAATGGCCAACAGAAGCGAGCTTCGCGAAGAAGGGGTGATACGGCCTTATCCTGCGGAATAGGATACAGCCCTTTACCCACCAAAGTTTAAGGCCCCTACCTTGCAACCGTTTGATGGCACAGGATCGCCGAATCAACACATTTACTACTTCAAATCCCAGACTGGAATGTTGTAGCAAATGACGCTATCCTGACCCGCTTGTTCATCGGCACTCTAAAAGGGGTGGCCTTTGAATGGTTTATGAAGCTGCCCGCTGGATCTATCCAGAAATGGATAGACTTAGAAAGGCTATTCCTGGCCAGGTTCTTCGAAGATGATACAGAAGTCTCGGTCCCAACTCTTCTCGCCACCAAACAGAAGAAGGGAGAGTCTATTAAGGCTTACGTGGAGAGATTTCGCAGCATGGCATTGCGTTGCCCTTCAGGTATGACCCAATCAACCCTAGTTGAAACTTGCAGGCACAACCTGCAGACTCAGGTCCTTGCCCAGATGGGGGTAGCGGAGTGTCGCTCCTGGAGACAGCTGGTGTCACAAGGAGAACAAGCTGAAGAGATAGTGGCGCGAGTTAAAGCTGAAGAAGAGCCACAACCCAAGCCGCAGCAACAACGTAATCAACACAACGCCCAGCGGTCTAAGGGAAAAGAGACTTTAGCAGCCGACTACACGCGAGTACCACCGCCTAATAAGCAAGGCAAGGCGCCAAATCAACAAAGAGCGCCCAAGCAATATTCGTTCAAAGAGGAGCATGTGGATACCTTATTCCAATTGCTTCGAAAGAACAACAAGCTGCAGTTGCCTGAAATCAGGAAGCCAGATGAAGCAGGGAAAGTGGATGACCCTAACTATTGCCGTTATCACAGATTCCTTGGGCATCCTACCAAAAAATGCTATGTCTTCAAAGACATCTTGCAGAATTTGGTAAATGCTAATGTGCTCACCTTGTAGCCAGAGCAGAAGACCATATCCACTAATATGATAGCGGTCCAATTTGGTGACCTCCCCCCAGTGGTAACTGCAAACGGTGTTGTTCCCATTCGCAAGGGAGAGATGCACCTGAAGAACGTTGACTTGCATAGTCAGAAGGACAGGGGGTTGGTACCCCTCACCACCCCAAAAGGGGAAATCATGTGGGTCCACCCTGACCTGCTGAGAGATCAACGATGGACGAACACCTCGTCCAAAAAGAAGGGAGGCAAGGCTAAATCTTCCAACATGATTAGCCCCTCCATTACTGAAAATGATGATCACCTCAAACCTCTCACTGATTCAGAGGAAGAGAGGATTGTTCTGGCAGCATATCCAGGAGACAATCCTGGCACTCGGTCGGGAAAAGCTTATTTGAGGGATTACGGCCAGAACGCTCCAGAAGTTGAAGAGCAGCCCCAAGACGCTGGGGGTTCTGTCCCGAAGAAGCCGGTTGACAAAGGCAAATAAAAGGAGCTCCGGTTCAATAAAAATCTTCACCAGGAACCTGGGGAGTCAAGCACTCCTTTTCAATTCAATGTCATGGCGCAACTGGCCAATATACCGGCCAGGATTACTCTATATGAACTCCTGAGGTTGTCTAGGACTACCAAGGAAGCTCTGATCGAAGCTTTAAAGAATACAGAGAGCTTCATCACCCAAGTCATTCCAATTCCCGAAGCTTCTGAAGAACAAACTTGTCGGCAATGTCTGCAGGCAGCAAGAAGCTTACCTTGCATATCCTTTACTCAAGAAGATATGCAGGTCAAACACAAGCATGATAGACCTCTGTACTATACGGGGTACATTGGGTCGTCAGAGATCAGCCGTGTTCAGGTTGACCCAGGCTCAGCGCTCAGCATCATGCCTTACAGGGTCATGCAGGTGTTAGGGATTCCTATGCATCAACTGAACACCACCCAGACAACCATCTTCGGGTTCAACGCAAACAGCACTCGGCCCCTGGGGAAGATCAAACTCAGGTGTCAAATCGGAGACCTTAAGTCCGAAGTGACTTGCTACATCATAGATGCGGACACGTCCTACAATCTTTTGTTAGGACGACCCTGGATACATGCGAACCGCATTGTCCCATCTACTCTGCATCAGGTCATGAAGTATGCCAACGACGAGGAGGAAGTTCGAACTCTGATTGCAGAAAAATACCCCTTCCGAGGAGTCGAGAATTTCCACACCGACTCCGTCTTCTACCTGGAATCCCAGGAGAAAGAAGATGTAGACAGCGGTAACGAAGCTGACATTGAACCAGATCCTGATGAAGATTGTCCTTGGGAATTAAACTTTGATGTAATGGGTCAGGGTGACAATAATAATGTACCGAGTGAGGGCGAGTGGTGCATTAATGAAGATTTTATTTTGGCGTACTTGTCTGATGTTCCCTCTAAAAATAAACAAACAGAGAATAATGCTAATGCAGATACCAACCCATGGCACGTATTAGGCACAGAGGCATCCCTCACGTTGCCAATCGAGTCATCCTTCATTTCAGATGAGGAAATAGAAGACGCACAGAAGGCTTTCTTCAAAGTCCCATCCAAAAGGAAAGGGCGGAAGCCAATCTGTTTCGAGAAGGTCAAACCTATACAACTCAAGCGAGGAAGTTCGGAGGAAGATGATGGAGTTCCTCAATTCCATTATCACGAACCTAACTCCCTTCGGTTAATGAAACGAATGGGGTATGACTTTAACGAAAAACAAGGTTTAAATTTCGGGAAAGGAAGACGAACACCAATTCGGATGTCTCTAACCCCGAAGGGAAACCCCCAGATTACTACCAAAAGATCAGAAGGGGTTTAGGATTTGTCACATCTCCCGCTGTCTCAGAGAATGAAATAAGTAATTATCTGCGTCAGGACCACTCATCCGGAACATCTTCATACGAGTCTGATGTCAGTGTCGGACCTTTCTTTAGAAATCTGACCGTGAATATGGTTTCAACTAGTCACCCAGATGAAGATGCAGGGGGTGATGAAGGGTTAATTGAATCAACCAATGACCCATGGATCAAACGTCTTAACATCTTATGGGATATGCGTTTCGAACAACGTGAATCACCAACCAAAGATAGCGTAATCCAGGTCAACATGGGAGATGAATCTGACCCCAAACCAATTTTCATAAGCGAAAGCTTATCACCATCTGAGAAAGAAGATCTTGTATCTCTCATCCGAGAATATATAGATGTCTTTGCTTAGAATTATGAAGACATGCCTGGTTTTGACCCAAAGGTGGCCATGCATCGTCTCAACATCGATCCGGATGCCAACCCGTTAAACAACAACAACGCCGGTTTCGTTCAGAAATCATGGAAGCGATCGAGTCTGAAGTGAAAAAGCTTATAGACTCAGGTTTTGTTAGGGAAGAGCAACACTCAGACTGGGTGGCCAACATCGTCCCTGTGCCCAAGAAAAACGGTAAGGTCCGTATATGCATCGACTTTCGTGACCTTAACGCAGCCTGTCCAAAAGACGAGTTACCACTTCCTATCACAGATGTTATGATTGACAACACCTGCGGATATGAAAGAATGTCTTTCATGGACGGATTCTCCGGGTACAATCAGATCAAGATGCACCCAGACGACGAGAAGCATACTGCATTCAGAATACCGCTGGGGGTGTATTGCTACACAGTGATGCCCTTCGGCCTGAAAAATGCAGGTGCAACTTATCAACATGCAATGAACACAATCTTTCACGAACACTTACGAAAGAAGATCGAGTGCTACGTTGATGATATAGCAGTAAAAAGTCAATGTAAGGATGATCATCTTGCAGACTTGAGGACAATGTTCGAAATCATGCGGACACATCAGCTGAAGATGAACCCGACAAAGTCATTCCTTGGAGTGTCGAGTGGAAAATTCCTGGGATTTATTGTCACATCCAAGGGAATTTCTCTCGACCCCGAAAAGGTGCATTCTATCCAAGACATGCCACCGCCAAAGAATCTCAAAGAACTCAGAGGGTTGCAAGACAGATTGGCTTACATCCGGAGATTCATATCCAATCTTTCGGGGCGCTGCCAACCTTTCTCTAAGCTCATGAAGAAAGTGGTATCCTTCGTTTGGGACGGAGAATGCCAAAAAGCGTTCGAAGAGATTAAGAGATATCTCACTCAACCGCCGGTCCTAGTAGCCCTAATATCAGGAAAGCCATTCCTGTTATATGCGAGAGCCATGGAACATTCTCTCGGAGCTTTGTTAGCCCAGAATAACGATCAAGGGCAAGAGCAAGCCATCTACTATTTAAGCAGGACCATGATGGGAGCCAAACATCGGTATAACCCGGTCGAAAAAGAATGTCTTGCTTTGGTATTCGCAGTTCAAAAGATGCGACATTACCTAGTCGGACAAACAATTCATGTCATCTCTAAGGTAAACCCCTTAAGAGTTCTGATGACAAAACCATCGTCTCTAAACTGCCGGCTTGCAAAGTGGGCCATACTCTTGTCATATTATGACATGCAATTCATGCCCCAAAAAACAGTCAAGGGTCAAGCATTGGCAGACTTCTTAGCCGATCACCCGGTGCCAGGGACATCTAAGCTCTATGAAGAATTACCTGATGAAGTTGCCGAAGCTTGCGTCATTCAAGAAGCTACACCAGTGTGGAAGTTATTCTTCGACGGCGCATCTAGAACAAACCCTCACGGAGCGATTACCGCAGGAGTAGGGGTGGTGTTCGTCTCTCCTGACGGTCACGTAATCCCAAGAGGATTTTCCCTAATCGAACCATGTACCAACAATGTAGCTGAGTATAATGCTTTGCTACTAGGGATGCAACTTGCCGAAGAACTCAATATTCGGCATCTTGAGGCCTATGGTGACTCTCAGCTCATTGTAAATCAAGTTCGAGGGGAATATGAAGTACGTCATGAGGACTTAATCCCGTACTACTTCGCAGTGCTGAAGCAAGCTAAGAAGTTCGAGGGATTCTTTATTGAATACATTCCACGAGCCCAGAACGCTTACGCAGATGCTTTGGCTTCATTGGCAACTTCACTGGCATTACCGCCAGGTACCGAAACGACGATCCCAGTCACAGGGCGTGAACTATACTCCTCCAAGATTCCTAAGGAGGAAAGATCAGACAAAACAATGACGGAGGAGGTCTGTACAACCTCCATAGAATTCGAGTCTAGAGATTGGCGATTTCCATATGTTGACTACGTCCTGTACGGAATCTTGCCCGACGATCCTAAGGAAGCGGCCGCCATCAAACGAAAGGCCCTCCGATTCTATTATGATGCAGCCTCTCAAGTCCTGTATCGTAGATCCCATGACGGCATTTTGCTTCGATGTCTTTCTCAAAAGGAAGCAAAAGAAGCCCTCAAGGAAGCTCACGACGGAATGTGCGGAGCTCATCAGCCCGGAGCTAAATTAGGAGATCGTCTCCGAAGAATCGGCTATTATTGGCCGAAGATGTTTTCAGACGCGGTTGACTACGTTAAACGTTGTCACGCGTGCCAAATTCATGGGGACTTTATCCACCAAGCACCCGGAAATTTACATCCCACGTCGGCGACTTGGCCATTCGAAGTGTAGGGCATGGATATCGTCGGACCGATTTCCCCTCCGACGTCCAAGGGACACCGGTTCATCCTAGCCGTAACCGACTATTTCTCCAAATGGGCGGAGGCTATCCCGTTGAAAGAAGTCAAGACTTCGAATGTAATTAAGTTCATCAAGCATCACGTCGTCTACCGTTTTGGAGTCCCGAGGCGAATAGTTCACAACAACGGGACACAGTTCGTCAGCTTTGGGTTTCAGAGATTTTGTGACAAATTCAGAATCCAAAGTGTCGCATCTACAGCATATTATCCGCCAGCAAATGGTCTTGCAGAAGCTTTCAACAAAACCATAGTGAAGCTTCTCAAAAAGTTTGTTTCTAAGAGTCGGCGCGATTAGGATGAAAGACTCGGTGAATGTCTGTGGGCTTACCGTACGACGGTGAGGACCCCTACGCGAGCTACACCATTCTCTCTGGTATACGACTGCGAAGATGTACTACCATTAGAGATCCAGATCCCTTCTCTGAGAGTCGCAATCACAACTGGACTAACAGAGGAGGAGAAACATCAACGGCGTCTGTAAGAACTTAAAGCCCTAGACGACAAACGACTTCAAGCTAAGCAGCAGATCGAACTGTATTAAGCTCGGATTTCCAAAGCCTACAATAAAAAGATTAAGGAACGGACTTTCAAGAAAGGTGATTTGGTCTTGGCCAACAGACGACCCATGGTGATGACACACAAAACCAAAGGGAAGTTCAATCCTAAATAGGAGGGGCCCTTCGTAATAGACTCAGTTTATTCGAATGGAGCCTATCGTCTTATCAATCAAAAAGGAGACAGGCTCATGATGCCAATCAATGGGAAATTCCTAAAGAGATATTTCCCGTGAATCATGTAGCCCCCTAAACCCCGGCTAAATCAGACTGGGGGTTGCCAATTTATAGTATAATTCTATTTGTATTTCGTCATGTTAACACTATATCTCTGACGATTGAAATTTTCTGGAATTATTCCAAGTAATAATAAAAAGAATTTCGTTTTCATATTGAGTTAACACTATATTTACAGCAGTCGCATTACTTTTCATTATCTTGAATCATACTTCGACAAAAGAGATGATGAAAACCAAAATGAAATCATTTACATTCAATATTGTTAATCTGAATACAAAGGTGAAAGCAATTGAAAGAAAAATAATACAAATTTATTCCTCCACCAAAAGTAGCGCAAATCCTAAGCATCGGGACTCATCAGTCTAAAAGACTTGAGTTTAGATTTCAGCGCTGATATATTTTCCTCGCGAGCCTTTCTGATTTCTTCAGTTATCTTGCTCTTGAGCTCCTCTTCATTAGGCGTTGCTTCTGCAAGTTCTCGTCGAAGCTTGTCGGCAGCAACAATTTCGTCGCAATAGCATTTGAAGAGTCCGTCGCAGTAATCAGCTAACCCTTTTAAAATTTTCATACCATCAGCTAGCTAAGCGTTTATCTGAGGTATTTCAACACCAGCGCGAGCAAGTTCTGCTGCGGTATCCCGGAGACCCACAGTGAGATTGCCCATGTCCTCCTGTACCTGGATATGTTCTCCACGCAGGTGGGCAAGACGAGGTTCCGTTTCGTATAAACTCTCCCGAAGAGCCTCTTGCTGTTGTGCCTTCAGAGCCTTGGCCTCAGAAAGAGCCTGATCCACCTCTGGTCCTATGTCATCGCGTTGTAGCATGGAAAGGAACTCCAGCTCATATTCCAAGATAATGATGCTCTCGCGACAGTTCTCGGTCCATATCTTGTCGCCCTGATTCCTAATCTTGGATAGACATTCCAGCAAGTGAGGTTCGAAAACCTTGAAGCTCACACCCCCGAGGCTAACAGCGTCGATAGTCATTTGCATCCAACGCTCTAGCTGTTCGATGAGCTCTCTCAAAGTTTCTGAGCTTGGAGGTGGAGCAGTCGGATAAATAAAACAATTCGCATAATCAGTGCGAGTAGAGGTGTGCGCCGCCTCAGATAATGCCTTATCGACCATATCTGACACTGAGTCAGAGATAGCCGGTTCCTGCCCACCGCTTGTCGTTCCTAGACTCAGAGGGGTAGCTGGAAGCGTAATATCCTCTCTGTTTTCAGGAGATACAGCACGTGCTGATCGTATCGCATCTCCCATCAACTTGGCCTTCTTTGAATTTTTGGCTACGACAGGCAGTCGTTTACGCACCCTCCTGTCATACTCGCCTTGCTCAGCAGCAGAAAGATCCTTCTTACCTGATCTCAGAAGACGAGGTTCAGGAACAGGCGCTTCTGGAATTGGCTTTTCTTCAGGAGAGTCAACAATCGGTGTTTCCTCTTCGATCCCCATAGGAATTTCTTCCTTGGGAGGTTCGATGGTGGACAAATTCCTAGGAGCCTCAACGGCTCCGGTTGTTTCTTGTTCGTAGGATAGATATTCTTCTACCCCCGGCAAACGAGTGCTGGAAGAATGACTCCTCGAACGATACAACGCCCGAATTTCACTTATACATGAAGTATAAATATCATACCCCGGGATTTGGGAAACTTCTTCAAACCAGTTGCGGAAATCGGCAACAGTGGAGCAGCCAGGCGGCGAATTGGGTAAAGTGAATTGCGCATGGGTTCCCCCGGCGGAAAAGAAGTACCATGCACGAGCTCCTTCATATAAATTCCCAATCTGAGCTAACGTCGGGTTAAGATTTCCAACATAGAGTTGGTCATATCCAAACTGTCTGGCGAACCGAGAAGGGACATAAGACTCAATGAAGCACTTCTCCCGCAAGCGGTAGACCAGGTAGCCCAACCTGATCATAAGAAGCCAGTTGAATGTACCTTCTTCCAAAGAAGACGAGCCCTCAAAAAGCAAGTCCATGAAGCGGGCATCCTCCACGTCAGCTCCTTCAAAATTAGGAGCGTAGCAGAAAACCCGGTAATTGTCTTCTCGGGACAGAAGCTGTCGAGCCCTGACTATATAAGAATTAGTCCATGTGGCCGACTCCAATTTCTGTACGAAGGGAGTATAAGCATCATCACCCTCGTATACTCCCGTCATCAATGAAGGGCAATGTAACACGAACCAGGCCACTAGATACGTGTACGGCATTGGTATACGTGGTTGAGGAGCTTTCATAGCTTTCTTCTTAGTGGCTTTGATTCTGGAAGCACTGAGAAGTTCTGAGGTTAACATCCTCAGGCCATTCTGTATACACCCAACCATAGCAGTAAGGAGACTCACAGGTCTCCCATGTGCTAGCAAGGTAGCTGGATACACAACCTCAGCCAATATCGCTTCAATTGGTTTTGTCGGTACCACGCACCGCTTCAACCAAATCATGAAGAAGCCCGCGAGAAGAGCCGTGTCAGAGATAGGAACTGTGGCTTGATGGTGGAAACTTTCAAATTCGACACCAGCCTCAAAATCACCCTCTGCATGCTCTGTCCTATAGGTAGCACTGGAAGCCTTAATTCGAGCTTTGGCATCCTTACGAGAGATAACTGCAACACGAGATACGGCTACATCTTTTCGGTTTAAATTCTAAAAGAGGTATTCCGCCCACGTGGTATGCATAATGCCCCCTCCACGCATCCCAAAGACTTGAGAACATATGTGGAAGTGGCACATCAACTCTAGAAAGTAGCATAAATTTCTGGGTGCGCCAACCTCAGTCGGGAAAGCTCTTCGGTAGTAGGGATGAACTCCTCGTAGGGTGTTTTTCCAAGCGGTAACCCCGACGCTGCCTGCATCTCATGAAGAGCAAAGCCTAACTCTCCTGCAGGTGTGAAAAATGTGCAGCTATCCGGGTTATATTTCTCCAACATAGCGAAGAAATTGTGAAAACTCTGCACAACTCCCCGTCGAACAGCTAATACAGGAATTGTGAGACCCGATTGAGCGAGCGATTCCTTAAGCTCCTCAAGAACAAAGTCAACCATACGGGTCCACCAACCTCCTTCTCCAGAACAGACCCATCAAGGGGACCTGAACATTTGGGTAGAGAATTCACCCTGAGTTGCAAGGAATTGGCGAATAAAGATGTTCGCTGGACGTGGCATCTCCTGAACCAGCTCCTTCTTCTCAAACAAACCAGGTCTTAATCCCTTAAGTTGTCCCCCGATTTGTGTACGAGCTTGCCGACCAAATCCAAGCGACACGTTCTCCTTCTCCTTTACTACGTCGAAGGTCAAACCCCGACGGCAACTCACATTCAAGAAATAGGAGAGTGGGTACATCCTCTTCATGTTTGGGAGGAATAAAAAGCGACTATCAACTCTCCACAGCAGCTTTGAATCTTCCACATATGTGAGGTGATTATCAACTGGTATGCGGTCTCCAAATATGAATGCTGGTTTAGGGAAATGGGCATGACCGACAGGGGTCTCCAAGTCTAAGTCAGTTATCAGAATCCTGAGAGTAGAGCATCGAGGGGATTTAATCACTTCCGCTCTTTCCGAATCAGGGAAGGTACACAATGGAATCCTGCTCTGAAGACTGAATAGTTCATTCGTGTCAGGTCCACTGATATATCCAAAATGATGCTCTTGTGAAAGCGGCACGTTTGGTAAAAGCACTGCACAATCAAAAGCAGATGTTAGCAGCTTTAAGTGAGCTATCGACATAAAGATAAAACCCGAAACATAATGGGTTGAAGTCTCATGTCAAAATCTCCAACGTGAGGGTCGAGCCTCGCGTCAGAAGTCTCAAATGCGAGAGTCGAACCTCGTGCTGAAAAATTAGAACGCGAGGGTCGGGACCCAAAGGGGATCCCAACCCCGCGTTTTCATCGAGTTAAAACGAGTCATCTTCCTCGTTATCAAGAACCCATCTAGGGTTTTCAGAAAACTTGCCAAAGCAAGTTATTTCGGTCAGCACTCACCACGACAGGGAGGCCCCTGCGACGACGGAGACGACGACGATGTTCCCGCACGAACAGAAACACCGCCGGCGTTCTCAACCGACGGCGTTTCGGAAGCCGCTCCGGCAACTTTCTTAGAGTTCAAATCCATTCTCCGAGGCGCCATCGACGCAGTCGAGCGGAGGAAATGCTCTTGAATGAAGGAGACGAAGTTTGTGTTGGCCTTCTTGTTTTGATGATGTTTAACAAACAATTTACCACTAATGTTGTTTGTCTAGTATTTGTGTTTTCTTATTTATTATAGACAAACAACGTAGTTGGAGGATGGATGGAATAGAGCTTCAACGATGATATCCAATGGAGGTTGGCGGAATAGTGGAGTGAAGCCTAGCAATTCATAGTTAAAAATCAAATTCAAGCTTCATCCGCAACGTGTACCAAGTCGAGCTCAATGAAGATCAAGATCAAGCTTGGGTAATTTAGTTTAGGTTTTATATTATGTGTGTTAAGTACTTTAAGCTCAATCATATACACACATACACGTTTTGGTTTTTTGTATATATATAGTTATATATATACATATATATTTTGGTTTGATAGTTTTCAAGTTTTACTATGAAACAATTGAATATAATTAGAAAACATATTTCTGTTTCATACTTATATGCATATATATGATTTCATCAATATCAATTTTTGTTAGTTCAATGAAATCATGTTTTAGTGCATTATATGTGTATTTTGATAAAATACTACATTCATTGTTTATAGACTTCATAACAATAGTTTACATCTTCCTTCAAGTCTATAAAATCATTTTGTAAAGTTTTATAAGTTGGTCTAAGTCAAAACATCAAGTTCATATGTTTACACTTTCATGTTTTGGACTATTTTGCAAAATAATGATATTTTTCATTTGGGAAGTCCTTTTTCGAAACCAGTCATTGTAGCATGTTTATTATCATGTCTACAATCATTCCCCAAAGTTTTACATTTTTTGGAATTTGTTTGATATTTTTAAACAGCGTTTTAAAATCAGCAAAACTGTTTTCAGAAGTATCAGTATTCGGTCGACCGCACCGGTCGACCGCTCGTTTTGGTTTTCGTCAGTATGCGACAGAAAGTCTGTCGGTCGACCGGCCCGGTCGACCGAATACTCCATCGGTCGACCGACGAGATTTTCGGTCGACCGACCAGACGACCGTTGCATTCTAACGGCTCTTTTTTGAGGCGATTGTCTGGGGCTTTTCTGTCTTTTTCACTTGGGTTTTTGGCTGAGCTTTGAGAGGGTATATATACCCCATTGCTGATGTCTTTTCATCTAATGAAGAAGTTTTTAAACAAGTTTTAAATAAGGGTTTAAGTGTGTTTAAGGGTTTGGTTTAAAGCAGTTTTAGCTTTCACAAGTGGAGGAGATTATCTTATTGTTTGGGCCTCAAATCTCTATCTCTCCATCTTGATCTAGAGAAGTTTTCCTAAACTCAACTCTAGCTTTTACTTATAATTATTTGTCAATTATCAATTCTATTAAAGCTAGTTTTATATTGAGTTTAGATTTGATTTCATTTTACTCATTGTTACACACACCCACATTGAGCTTATTGTATTTACATATATAGTATAATAGGGTTGTGAGAGTTTGTAACTTTGAGTTGTGCTTAATTGTGTTCTCATCTATTGTAGAGAACAAATTTATTTGTTAATATTTATGAGATTGTAAAGTTTTCGGTGAGCTAGAAAACCGAGTGTGTAGTTCCTAGAGGAGAGGAACGGAGACGTAGGTCGAGGGGACTGAACTCCGTGAAGAAAATTGTGAGGAGTGACGTTGTTCGGTGAGCGTTGAAAACCAACACTGTGAGGTGTGTAGAAGTTTCGGCTTCCAAACCGGATTGTGATAGTGGATTTCTCCCCGGGAGTGGGGAGCGGAGACGTAGGAAGGAAGGTCCGAACTCCGTGATCATATTGGTTGTTTGTGTGTGCTTTGGCGTCCTTTCATATTTATGTTCATATCTTATATCGCCATTGTGCATTGCTCATTTCTATATCATCCACTATCTTGTTTAGATTGTTTACCCTTGTGTTGTTTATATATCCTTGCATATATTTCTATCATATAGGATATATCTCATTGTTCATATTGCTTATCCTAGCTCATATACATTGTTGCATTTCATACTTGCTAGGATAACTTGTTAATTAATTTTAATTGGCATTTAAATCGGATTAGATTAGCATAAGACCCTAATCACCCCCCCCCTAGGGTCCAACAGTTCGTCCGAGATCTCACCAAAATCAAACGAGATTTCTCGTTCTTGGAAATGGCCGAAAGTGGAAAGAGTCGAATGACTCTTGACGTGACCATTCAGGTCTATTTATAACAGCTATCAAGCTGTTAAGATGGTTCAGGACTCTAAAAGAATCCCAACCGTTTTATATTTTAAAACGTAAATCTTTTACGTTTTTAGATAAAGTCAGTTAAGACTTTAATCTCAACGCGAAGTTCACACCCACGTTCAAACGCTAGGCTCAGACCAGCGTTATGAAGGTTCTTGACCTCGCGTTGTAACTCTTCCAAATGAAGAATCCATCCTTGATACTTATCCTCTAAGTTCATGGATTCTTTCAATAGAGTGCGTTTAAAACTCTGTATCTCCTCAACTCATCAGGTTAATATTACACCTCAGATGGTCATCACCCTAACAGAGATTGAATTTAGTTATTATCACTACCAATATGACTACAATTCCTCTGCGAATGTCTATTTATCGATTCTCGTCAATAGAACGATAAATCTCCAAAATTATCCAAATCCTGGTTAATTGATCAACTCTCCTCAACAGAATATCAAATAACCAATTAACCCAATTCTTTTCGGTGAGATCTTGTTCAAATCATAAGTGATACAATTTGTCACCCTGGTGATAAAACACTTAGCAGTTCTCCTCAGTGAGATGCTACAATATTCTTTCCCCACAAATATCACGTTAAAATTACACCTCTGACAAAGTCAACTTATCGATTCTTGTCAATAAAACGATAAGTCCTCAAAATTACCCTGATCGCAATATTTCTCATGTCACGTTAACCTCACACCTCTGACAAAATCAACTTATCGATTCTCATCAATAAGACGATAAGTCCTCAAAATTGCCCTGATCGCAATATTTTCCCTGTCACGTTAAAATTATACCTCTGACAAAATCAACTTATCGATTCTTGTCAATAGAACGATAAGTCCTCAAAATTGCCCTGATCGCAATATTTTTATTGTCACGTTAAAATTACACCTCTGACAAAATCAATTTATCGACTCTCTTCAATAGAGCGATAAGCCTTCAAAATTGCCCTGATCGCAATATTCCCCTTACCAAGTCAGAACTACATCTCTGGCATTTATAGACTTCTTTCAGTGTTTAAAACCAAAATAACACGGGAAGGATTCTGCTTTGCAACTCGATTCTGAGAGAATAATCAAGTATTTGTCCCCAGTAGTTGAAAATTTTCTAGAGTTATCTTACGATAGAAAATTTTCGAGTATTCCTCGTGATTCGTTGTTTAAAATCAAGACATGATAAATGCAAGGAACACTAAAGGATCAATATCACTTTTTTATTCAAAAGCCAAAAGAAAGTGATACAAGACAAACTTGTTCTTATTAAAAGAACATTACAAAAACTAAATTCACTCATGCATCAAATCAAAAGAGATGAGTTGAGTCTTGAGTTCAGCTAATTCTTTCTCGCGATTAGCCCGCACCATAGCTTCAGCTTTTGCTCGGAGTTCATCCTCACTTGGTATGATGATGGCCGCCGCTTCATTCCTAGCATTCTCCAGGGCTCGAGCCTGCGTGTGATATTCCAAAGCGTCGGCAGTGTTTTGAGTACTAAGGATATTGACAACGTTTTCTTCGCGGGAAACTTCAGCCTTTAAGCGCAAGACTTCAGCCTCAGCTTCGACGAGTCTATCACGAAGCGAATTCAGAGAAGTAGTCGAGCATTCTAGTTCTTCTCGCTTCCGAATATTACGCTCACGAAGCTCCGCAACCTGACGCTCTTTTTCAGCTAAGTCCCGTTCCATTGCTTCTCGATGAGCTGCTTCTGCGACCTGAAGACTAGCCAAAGTCGACACGATTTGCGGCTGAAGTTCTTCATGGCCCACTGTCTCGAAGCGTTGCAATTTCTCTTCCAAACGGAGAATAATCTCTGAGCAGTGCTCGAACCACTGAGTGTTGCCTACACTTCTGACTCCATTCAAGCCTGCCTCCAGAAGAGGTCGAAAGGAGTTCAAAGTTCCCCGGCCATTCACCATGTAGTCAACCACCATCTTCGCAAGGCTATTGAGATATACCAGAGAGATCTGAAGAAATTCAGGTGCGTCAGCGAGACTAGAAACCATAGCTGATGACGCCCCTCTAGCCATCGAAATTGGTGCGGGGGATCCTGGTGCCGAGGCTGCGGAAGCGGTAGAAACATTCAATTGTGAAGGGCTTGAGGTTAAAGCCATCATCGCCTTTGCTTGAGATGTGCTTGGCCGTGCCTCTGCTGGAGTAAGCGAGATCTTCAGCAATGCGGTAGGCGAAGCAGCTACAGTAGATGAAGCAGGTAGAGGCTGCTCTTACGCAGGAGCTGACACCGGTACGAGCTATTGTTCCAACGGAGGAGTCACAGCAGTAGTCTCAGGCAACGCTACAGGTGAGGCAGTCACCGCAGGTGATCTAGGTAAAGGTTGCTCTTGTGGAGGAGCTGACATGTGCACAGGATCCTGCTCCGAAGTAGTAGCAGCAGTAGTCTTGGAAGGAGGCGAACCCGCACGAAAAAAAGGTCGGAACGCAGAAAAAGCATGTGGAAGAAGTCGAAACAAATTAGGCTAACCGGAGATATGAAAAGGAGTATAACCAGATGCTTTATCGGATGGAACCTTAGGAGCATCATCGAAAATGGTTATGTCATTCATAGAGTTATGCTCTTCTTCTCCCGCATCATCACCTGGCATGCTGCCAACGTCAGCATCCTCATCATCATCATCTCTACCTTCGTCAGCTGCATCACCAATTGAGGAGCCTTCATAATCTACTCGCTCCTCATCATCCCGGGTAACTGAAAGTTCAGGAAGATTTGTGCCAGCAGCTGTTTTATTCATAGGTCTCGTTGTAGGACTGAGACTAAAACCCCCAGCTGGCAGCATTAAGGCTGAAGGAGAAGGAGATGGATTCTCTTCAAGACCCCTTGGTTCTAATGCCGGAGACTTGGGGAGGTCCATCACTGGAGCAGATTCTGCATCTGCAATCATTAACTCGTCCTCTTCGTCCTCAGGAGGATGATAAGAAGAAGCTTCGCCTGATAGGGCTGGGCCATGAGAACGAAGTCCAGTTCTATGTGGTAGGCCCGCCACAGACGACTCCTGTTGTTCTTCATCTACAGCAGCCCGGATGGCATCAGCCATCAACTTGGGTTTTTGTTGGCCTTTGGGGGAAGAATCAACCAGCAGTTTCCGACGGATCTGCTTATCATACTTGCCGGCTTCATCTGCAGAAAATTTTCTTTTCCCCGCTGCTCTTGTTGTGGGAGGATCAACCACTCGTTGCTTTTCCCCTGGAGCAGGCTCGGCGGTCCGTTCCTCTTCCTGCCCAGCAGGCTGGTTTTTAATGGATAGGAACTCATCAATCCCTCTCAAGCGGGATGTCTTGGACCCCTTCCTTAAAGCATACATATGCCTAATGTCTTTCAGGCAAGATGTATTCAAGTTGTAATTGGGAGTCTGAGAAGCGGCGTAATACCAATTACAGAAGCTTATGGAGGTATAGGAGTTGGTAGTTTTGTGGGGAAGCCTGAAGACGGCCTTGGTACAACCTGCCACAGAATAATACCAAGCCCTGGCTCCTTCATATAAATTGCCCACAACCGATAGTTGAGGACGAGGGTTCCCGACGTACAACTGATCATACCCAAATTGGCGGGCGAACCTATAGGGTTGGTAGGGCTCGACGAAACAGTTGACGCCTTGCCGGAAGACTAAGTAGCCTGGCCTGATGGAGAGAAGCCAATGGGAAAACACCTCCGCTCAGCTGAGTGAATCCATTAGGACCTGCTACGTCCTGATATTCTGTGCCATAGATGCCGCCCTCGAAATCAGGGAAACAGCGGTAGATATGAAAGTGGGTGTCTCGCGCTAAAATTTGGCGAATTCTAACCATGTACCCCCCTTCCCATTTCGCAGACTCTAGTCGCTGCACAAATGGGATGAATGAGTCTTCCGGGGGAGAGGCTGCACTCATCAAAGGAGGACAGTGAAGCACGTACTAAGCCATCAAATAGGTATATGGCATTGGCACCTTAGGATTGGGAGTTTTGAAAGCCTTGTGACCCTCAGACTCCACCTCTGTAGTGTCAACAAAATCCGAGGCCAACTCCCGCAATCCGAACTGCAAACAACCCACCATAGCACTGAGGAGGCTCACAGGCCTCCCATGGGCTAAAAGGACAGCCGGGTAGACCACTTCAACAGCAAGGGCATCGACCGGTCTAGTAGGAACGACGCAACGCTTGAGCCACAACATCAAGAATCCAGCCAGCAACGCTGTGTCGGAAATCGGAATTAGAGCTTGATAGTGGAAGCTTTCAAACTCTGTATGAGCCGGGAAAACATCTTCCTTGGCCTCATTGGTGTAGTGGGAGGTAGCATTATCAATCCTAGCCTGAACCTCCTCCAAAGTGCTTGCAGGCAATCGGGTCACTAAGCCTCCCTTATTGGTCAAGTTCTGGAATAAGTATTCTGCCCAGGACACTTGTTTAATGCCGCTTCCGCAGGCCCCCTTCAGCTGCATGCAAATGTGGAAGTGACACATGACTTCCCATAGAGTGGCATAAATTTCAGGGCTGGTCTTCTTTAAAATTTAGAGTTCCGCCGATCCCGGAACAAATTCTTCATACGGTAGGTCCCCAAGAAGGAGACCCGAGACCTCATGCATCTCGTGAAGAGCGAAGCCTAACTCCCCCACAGGGGTGAAGAAAGTGCAAGCCTCAGGGTTATACTTCTCCAGTATGGAGAAGAAGTGAAAGTGGCTCTGGACAATCCCGAACTTAGTAGCCCGTACAGGAACCAGCAATCCAACTTGAGCAAGGGGAGCTTTCAATTCATCCAAAACGAACTTGGTCATCCGGGTCCACCACCCTGTCACCGGAGAATGAACCCAGCCAGGAGTTCTAAATTCTTGCGCGGGAAACTCCCCTTTCTTCTCCACAAACCTCTTGACAAAAGTCCTCGCTGGACTAGCCACTTCGCCAAGGGGATACTCTTTAGAAAATAAACCTGGTCGTAAAGCGGTCACCTGCCGGTTATAACCAACTGTGCGGACCCCGTGGAAAGTCAAAGTTCCGAGAGCGACCCCATCTTGATCCTTAACCAGGGGCCAATCCATACGCCTTGGGACGGATGCACACTGGAAATAAGATATGGGGAACATTCTCTCCATATTGGGCAAGAAAAGGTTGCGGTCCCTAACTTTCCGCAGCCACTTATAATCCCCATCATAAGCAGTGCCGGCATCAAAGTCAACATAGTCTCCAAAGAGGATTCCAGGTTTGGCTATTGGCTTACGGCTCAAGTTCTCAAACTTAGCGTTCGTAACCAATATCCTAAGAGTTTCGGGAGAAGCTTGTGTGATTAATTCCGCGCGACTCTTATCCTTAAGTCAGAAGACTGGGAGTTCTTGGCGCGAGCTGAAGGTCATGTTCATGTCCGCACCACCTTCGTGTCCAAAATAGTGGCGAAAAAGAAGAGGTTCGCGGGTATGACGCACTGCAAAATAAAGAAAAAATTTAGACAAGGCAAAAACAAAGCTCGGACGCGAAGGTCGACACCGGCGTCAGACAAGTTCAGACGCGAAGGTCGACACCCGTGTCAGACAAGTTCAGACGTGAAGGTCGAACCTAGCTTCAAAAATCTCAGACGCGAAGGTCGAACCTCGCGTCAGAAAGTTCAGACGCGTAGGTTGACCCTCGCGTCAAGAATCTGAGACGCGAAGGTCGAACCCCTCGTCAAAAAATACCAAACGACGGAGTCCAGCCCCGCGTTATTGAAACGAGTTTCCTCGCTGATCTCAAGATCAGAACTTGCCGAAGCAAGTTTAAGGACCACGGAGGTCATACTCACCGCCAATCAAAGGAAGCTGGGGCGGCACATTCGCCTGAGCGGCAGCACCGCCGGTCGGCGCTGACGGTGCCGATTCTCGAGCCGCAGCGGCATCAGACTGAGAAGGACGAGGAGCGATGGGCTTCTTGGGTGCCATGGGATCTCGTCGGAGGAGAAGAACAGTTTTCGCCGGAGAGAACGAAAATTTTTCGTTAGAATTTCAAGAAGAGTCGAATGACTCTTTATTTGACCTCCAGCGGTCTATTTATAGACAGCTGTGAGCTGTCAAATCGTAACGGACGGGATTCGAGGACAGAATCCCTCCTAAACTCGACCCTAGCGTTCGAGTTGGTTGAAATTCCAAAACGCTGAGCTCACCCACGCGTTCCAATTCTCAAATGCATAAGTTGTTTATGTATTGGACCATTATGATTGCAGCTCTTTGACTACCAAGGCTATGACGCGGCCCCAGATAAATAAAAGAAGAGCTAGCAGCAATCATCAAGGCGGCCAAAGCCGGGAAGAAATAGGTCACTCCGCAGGGGAGTCTATTGGAGAAGCACAGATAGATTACAGTCAATAATATTAAAATCATCTGGCTCGATCAGACGGAGTGAGCAATCAATTCACTAGATTTTGGGATCCAAAGTATTCCGAAAATTCGTCTCAGTCAACCGCGAACTTTCAAAAACTTTAGAGGGGGTTCTGTAGGCTGTCTAAAATTCACAATGGATAGCTGATTAAAAATAAGCCCCGACAATGGAAGTTACAATCAAACGACTTTCAAATCACTGCATCCGTAACTCCACAATCACCGCAAACACGACCTCATTTCTGAGATGATTGATCTTGATGGCTGCGACAACAGCATGACTAATATTATATTAGTAACTATTAGAGATGCTGATGAGCAGTGTAATGATTTTAGAAATAAAAGGTTGGACTTAGTTGGTGAGTTGCTTGGTAGAGAGCTGTGGGCAAATATTCATCTAAAAAGACTATGGATGTTGATTCCCGTCAAGCTCCTACAACGAAAGCTACAATCAAATAGCTTTCGGGTCGATAAGCAAAAACTGCAAATGGAGGACTTTTCACATAGATCGAGAAGAGTTACAATTCGACGACACTTCCGACAACTGATGGAAACTCTATTCAGCAGTCTTCACAATCTACAGTGAAAGTTACAATCTGACGACTTTCTCCACAACAGCTAAAGCTAGGATTACTGAACGACGGTCCTTGCAACGCCTTGCAGAAGAAGTTACAAATCAACTAGCTCCTTCTAAAACGCGGAAGTCATCCCCGCGTCACAATTATGGAAATGCAGCCGACCCCCGCGTTTCCAAGCTACAAGCCAAACGTGAGCGACCCTCGTGTTCGTAGGGGTTCAACCAACACCGACCCCCGCGTTTCCAAGCAGGCAACAAGCCAAAAACGCGAGCGACCCTCGCGTTCATGGATGTTCAGCCAACACCCAACTTCGCGTCTCAATTCTAAGACACGAAGTTGGGTTCTGAACGCCAGATTGGGCGTTTGACTTGTTCAAACACGAGTCGAACGGTTTCAGAAATATTTAGGGTTCCCATCACCGCCTCTTCGTTCTCGTCATTCTTCCCCATTGCTCCGCCTCTTACCGTCTCCTATGCATGACTCTAAATTTTATACACTTGATCCTTGAGAAAACTGGGAAGAAAGCCCTTAACGATCATTCATGGGCTGATTGTGGTATCTTAGCCTGGTTATTGCAGCAACGGTGGGTTTATTAGTTGATTTGTACTTCTCATCACCTTCCGCTTGAGCAGATGAGTCAGATCTGAGGAGATGCTTCAGATTTAGTGCATATACGAGGATTCCATCAACTGCGACGGCCTAAAATCTCGATCAACTTTGTCCTTAAGGTATCCCTTCATCAAAGATCAAATTTGTGTTAAAAATTAGTAACATGCATCACTTTTTGCGCTTTTATCCTCTTCAAATCAACCTTGGAATGTATGGGTTTTTAGTGTCCATTGCAACTGTAGTTTGTAAGATAATTATCTCTAATCCCCGCACCGACTTTTGGCCCCTGTTTGTTATCAGCTTTTTAAGCATATGAAAGGCCCAATTTGTCGGATTTTGATGATCTTAAATCCTAACTATTAGTCTTGAGTTTTAGTTAAGCTTATCAAAACTGTTGCGTAGTACGACGTATTTGCACGAGTGTTTTAATACTTTTATCTGTTATGTAAGCATGATGTAGAACAATCTGATAATATGGTGATGTAGAACAGATCTGATAGTTGACAGTTTGTGTTTTGATTTTTACTTACATATTTTAACTCATAACATAATATTGTAGATGGATGGTGATTTTGATGATGAAGAGGCTGTCAAAAGAATGTGTGTTGGGGCTACATTTTCAGTCATGGTTATAATTTTCACATTTTTGAGGAGAATTAAATGTCGACGTAGATCAATACGGTCTGCCCCAAGTGATGAGAAGTTGCAGAGGGAAAGATCTAGGGCTGAATTGATGCGTCGTATATTTCACGGTTATAGTGATAGCTGTCAAAACTTTGTTAGAATGAGGCCGGGTGCATTTATGAAACTAGCATCGTTAATGAGGAAACAACAACTCTTAAAGGACTAAAGGAATATAACTGTAGAGGAGCAACTTGCCATAACTTTGAATATTTTGGGACATAAATCCAAAAATCGTATGATGAGAACACAATTCATATGGTCAGGGGATACAGTCAGTAAGTACTTCAATAGAGTATTGCAGGCTATTTCGGGCATACAAGGCCCATTTATGAAACAAGCTCCGAATGAAGTACCTCAAGAGATCCTAAGCAACCCATCATTTTACCCGTTTTTCAAGGTATATAATCCACTCTACCATTTTTCCTAAGTAATTATCTAACCACATCATAAAATACGCTAACACAGTAAGTTGTATTCCATAGGATTGCATAGGTATGATAGATGGGACACATGTGGATGCTATGCTACCTGCTGCAATTGTTTCGCGTTTCAGAGGTTTTCAAGGTGTCACACAAAATATTCTCGCGGCTTGTACACCAAACAAACAGTTCACTTATGTTTTAGCTGGGTGGGAGGGGTAGGCTAACGACTATAGAATCCTTCAAGATGCTCTGTCTAGACCACAACCATATGGCTTACGGGTGTACACTGGTAAAATTCTTGTTAACTCAAAATGTGATCCCTCACAAATTATTACGTTATACAAATCTTATTAAAATAGTGTGTAATATGTAGGAAAATATTACTTGTGTGATGCGGGCTACACAACCCAGCCGGGTTTCATATCCCCATATCGTGGTGTTCGTTATCATCTAAAGGAATTTATGGGAAGAACACCTCAAAATAGCAGGGAGCTATTCAATCTTAGACATTCATCTTTAAGGTCAAAGATTGAAGTTACCTTTGGTATATTGAAGAATCGTTTCAAGATTCTCACTGCGAAACCCCACTACCCTTTCCCCACACAAGTTGACATCGTTCTGGCTTGCACTGTTCTCCATAACTACATTGCAACTGTCGATCCCGAAGATGAATTACTCAATGAGACAATTGACATTGAAGAAGAGGACGTGGCCGAGGAAATTTCTGAAGACACCAACGTTATGGATTTCACACAATCTCAAACAGTAAGAGAACAAAATAGCTCAAAGGATGAGTGGAGGTCTCGGAGAGATGAAATTGCATTGGACATGTGGACTGATTACTGTAGGAGATATCGGCATGGTGACACTCACAAGTCTGCCTTGTGATTGGCTATGGTAGTCCTGAGGTTTTTTTACGTATTTTAAGTTATTTGGTCATGTAAATTATTAATGAGAAGTCTTGCAGACTAAAATACTGTTGTGCGACGTTATCTATTTAAGATGCACGTAGTTTATGTTGCAGTTCTACCATTTGAATGGTAGTCATATGTTTGTCATTTATCAGATTGGGGGCAACCTGTTACATTATTCTCATCGCAATATTATTATTTTACGCAAAATTATATCTATAAATAGCTTGCTATGCCATTTGGGGTAAGAAACGAATGGGTAATATATTAGATGTTAGCTTTCTTGCTACATGCATGCAATTTCATCTACTACATATGAGATTAGTAATATTCTGACGTTGTTATCTGATCTGTTGCAATAATTGGACAGTTTGCACTTTGTCATTACTGAATTTGCTGAAAGATAGGAAATGGGTGAAAGATCATCCTCCGAACAGAATTATTTCGGCAAAGAGGTGACCTCCACTCACTCCACAAATTCAATGCCCCCCCCAACATCACATACGTTCCCTGCAAGCATTGGCTTTCCCACAGTATCAACCCCATGTTCCAGTCATCCTTACCCTTTGCTCACTCACCTTCAGGTTTTCCAAGTGTGGGGAACTACGATGGTAACTTCTTCACTATGCATCACCCTATTTCATCTTACATGCACATGCTCGGTAGTACACCACCTTTGCCTCAAAATTTGCAAGGCTCCAATTCTTCCGGTCAAATTCATTCTCCAGCCAGTATTACAGGGACTAATTCTGATTCAGGAAACAAGAAACGAATTGACAGGGATGAGGCAGTAGCAACTTCTATTTGTTCACCAAAAAAAAGCAAATCCATTGTCCATAAGAGAAGAAAAAACCAAGTTGAGAGTGGAGCCACAAAAGTTGGCCCCACCAGATGGTGGACCCCTGCACATGATGACGTGCTCATACCCTTCCTCGCTAATTTGGTCAAGTCTGGTCTTAAGCCAGACAAAAACTTTAAGCAACATGCATTTGCTATGGCAGCGGCTGAAGTGAACAAGCAGTTTGGTACTTGCTTTCAAACGAAAAGTGTTGTAAACCATATGAAAACAATCCGATCTTGGTTTCAAGACATGCAGACCGCTCGTAACATTAGTGGTGCGGGTTGGGATGAAGAGACTCAAACGATCCTGTTGGATCCTGAGAGTTTCGATACGTGGAACGAGGTAAACAATATCCAAAATACGTATTTTCATGCTTTGGTAACTTCATTCTACACTTTGGTCAAATTATGAATATTGATGCGTGCAGGACAAAAATAAGAGCAAGCTTAAAGATTACATTAATAAGCCTCTGAAGCACTATGAGAACCTAGCAATCATATGTGAGGATGATCAAGCAACAGGTAACTTTGCTAAGGCCTCAATGGAGAAGTTTGGGGGTCAGGAGCCGATTAATCTTACAGGTGATGACGATGAGGATGTTAGCATTCCTATGACCCAAAAGTCCCCTCGCTCAGACAACGTAGTAGATGAAGATAATCAATCTGAAAACAACAATGTCTGGTCAACCAGTAAGGGCAAACTGAAGGTAATCCCTTCGGCTAAAAGGAGGGGGAGGAAGGCCCCAAACGAGAAAGATATCATGCAACAAATGGTTGATGAAGTTAAACATTTCTCTCATTCTATAAATCTTATTAATCTACACTGGACAGAGAAATTGTCCAATGCTATCTTCAAGCACAAGGATACGTACACAATAGAGTTCCTAGAGCTTTTTTATGACCACATTTTTGAGGATGAAACCAAGGCCCGGCATTTTATAGGTAAGACTGACTTCGGCCAGAGATCTTTGTTGGAAAATTTCAAGAAAATGCAAGATGAGGGTAGCTAGTTTGACAATTCAGGTACAAAGTTTGATCGGACACTGTGCCGGTCGTGCAAGCTATCAGACTTGTTCATCGGTCCTTTCTTTAACTATTGTTATATATATGATCGTTCAGGTTATGTGTGGGACATATATGCAGTTTGGTACTTTTGGCCTAACAATGACGTTGTTATTTTGTAAGAACTGGGTATGCCTGTATATTCCTCATGCTACGTTGTTTTGTGGCTACATTTGTGTTATATGATGCATCCGTATGTATGTTGATGACATTGCTTCAGTTCCTGTAGTTTTTCCACATCTTACTTCAAGTGACATTGCTTATTTTACATAATTTCAGGTGTACGTTGGTTTATTGCAACTGTGATGATGTGTCCCATGCAATCGCGTCAACATACTGGTATGACAAGCTGCCTCTAGTTGCATTTTAATTAAAAGGTGCTATGACGAGGTCATGCAAATTTAATATGCACTCACACGTATCTTAACAATGTCAAGGCGAGGCATGAACTTGTTGGTCACATGCATTCAACGGTAGTTGCAGCCTTAAGTTGTTATTTGCACATTGTACTTGCATACCTGTTTGTTCATGAACATTCTGAGCACTGGTTTTTGGGCAGTTTGTTTATGCATGACTTCCGGGTGCAATGATGACTGTCTCTAACCTGATATTCAGCACCAGTAGATAGTACATGCAATGTTTTGGCGCGGCAATCTAAACAGTTACCTGATCAGATATTGAGTAAATTGTATAAGAATGCAGCCAACATTGTGATGTACTTGTTAACTGATGGGGGATACATGATGATTGAGACTTATATCTGAGCACACTTTGACAATTTTTATAATTGATTCTCACTGTTGGATAATACCTTACCATTTTCATCATGATGGTGGGGCCTTGTGAGTAGAAACACTTTGAAATATATAACTTTGTTTGTCAAGCTTTCATTGATATCATGTCTGACCAAAATACGAACTTCTTTTTCCTTACCTGCTATGACATTTTCATTTTTTTGGCATTTCACAATTGCCAATGGGGTTAGTGTTTTACTGCAATTAATTTACATGATATGCACGGACGTCATTGCTATCATGTCTGATGAGAATTAACACATTTCCATTTCTTACCTGTTATGCCAATCTCAGTTTTTGGCATGTAACAAGTGCAATTGGATTATATGGTGTAGTCCATATATTTTTACCTATTTTTGCGTTGGGAATTGCAACAGCAATTTCATATCAAGCATTTTCAATTGTGCATTTGAACTCAGATTTTACACATGAGTCCATGCATTCTATGCAGATTTCTACATTACATTTTCAAAGAGCATATTACAATGTTTATGACAACAAGGAAAATACAAATTATTCCTAAAACAACAATACATTTCTTCAAGTAATCAACTTGTTGGTTTGCAAGCTTCAATTCTCTTCGCAAGAGCTTTGTTTCCACATCTTTATTTTGGGAAACTGATTGCGGAGAGGCACAATCCCAATTTACCTTGCACTTTTTCTTATCTGGATGCTCTTCTGCCCATCTAAAAAACTGACATTGCCTATGTGGATAGTTGGCGCAACCCCAAAAGTATTTGCCCTTGTTTACTCCTGTTTTGCAAAGCTTTAGAGGCGTCGGTATGTTATAGTAGCAAGTTACCTCTGCAGCTACCTCTTGAGAGAGTTGACTTGATTCCATGTGAAGCAGATTTTATCCTCTATATGCTCAAGTATCTTCCCAGGTTTTGTTGAAATGTTCGCTGGGAAAGTCTGATGAGGAGGTTTTACGGTGCTATTTCTTATCTCTCATATACCAGCTATATAAGTGCAGGGTGCTTGATCAAATTTTACCGTTGCCAAAATACCGACGGGAGAGAATTTGATCCTGTGTACTGTTGCCAAAATACCAACGGTCAATTTTTGACAGTTGCTGAAAATGTTCCGTTGGATGGCCCCTCAGATGAGCAGGAGAGGTATTCTCACCGAGTGAACAACACCTATGGTTTCCTCAAATTTGAGTTTGTGCTACCCGAACATGTGAAATGTAAGAAATGGGGGAAAAGTCAGGAGATTTCTTCATTTACATTAGTGATATAACCGAACTGAAAAAATGTGAACTATGATTTCAATCCTCTAATTTCCCTGTGAAACGAACATAAAAATTCAAAACTGAGAAACCTTGTGGAAATGCAAACAATTGGTTTTCATGGTACATTTCCTATTTCTTTTTTTTTTCCTGGAAAATAACCGAACAGGCCCTTAACAAATATCTAATTGCAGCAAGCCCCATGACAATTCCTATGGTTATTATTTTCTTTCTTTGCATAGAAGTCCTTTCATAACTTAATATTTATAGCATAAGACTTATTACCAATAGGAAATTAGGGATATTACAGAGCTATCCATAAAAATGCCACACAACATCAGATGAGGAAGAGAGATTTTACCGAATCGCTAATCAATATCGATGTCAGGGATGTGTCGGATGTTGGGCCAATCAGCACCTTCATTCTCCCGGCATCGCTCCTTCAGCGTCTCGTTGCAGCCCCCGATCATCAGCGTTCGCAGAGAGAGAGGTAGTTGTGGCAGCGATTGGAGATCACAAGCTTCACCAAGTGTCAAGTACTCGAGGGAAGAGAGAGTTTGGAGGCTAGAAGGCAAGATCTTTGCTTTACGCCACAGATGGAGACTTCGCAGTGAAGTTGAATTCTGCAACAGCCATGGCTCCGCGAGAGCAGCCTCCAGATGACTACCATCTCCTATTTCTAGCCGCCTGACGGACGTGAGTTTTCTCAATGGCTCTACGTGGAGCAGGAACGGGTCATCGATTTCAAGTTCTTCAACAGTCGATGTGAACCCCTGCTCCTCTTCCCGCTTGATTATTGATGCTGGAGTTGCCGCTGCAGCTGCTCGCACAAGCTTGGGGCACTCCCTAATGGTTAGCTCTTTAAGGTGGGGAAGAGCCTTTAGACGCTCAATTGATGCCAGCTCACCACACCCTGCCAGGTGCAACTCCCTCAGTGAAGTAAATCTTCTACACTCCCCTTCGGAGGGAAAGGCGGTTATGTGGTTAGCTCCTTCTAATCCAAGGAATGAGAGAGAAGCAAGGGAACTTTGCGTTAATAACGCAGGAGCGAGACCGTCCGATCCACCACAGTAACCAAGCCAAAGGGATTCGAGTGATGGGAGAGAGAAACAATCAATCGGGGTAACTGCGTCTGGAGACATCCTCAGCTTTGGGCAATTCTCAATCCACAACTCCCTGAGAGACGTGAGATGATGTCGGAACAAGCCAGCCACGGATGTCAGCTTCCCGCACCTTCTAATTCTCAATTCAGAGAGGGAGGGAGAGGACGTGGATGAAGAGCTACCACCGCGATTGCTGCCCACCCAGAGCGTTGGGGAATCAGACAACCCCACGCCTTCCAACACCAATTTTTGGAGACCGAGGGGCAGAGGGGGCAGAGCCTTCAGTCTGGGACAGTACTCGATAACAAGTTCCTTGAGCAGAGGACACCAGGGTACCGCCTCTGCCTCTAATCCACACCACTCCTCCCATTGCTCACAGTGAGAGATATCTAAATACCTTAGCTGTTGAAAGCCACCTTCACAATTAATTTGCTGAAGAGCTGGCAGTCCCCACAATCTCAGATCCATGAGGTATGGGAGCTTCCCGAGAGAAGGAAGGTGCTTCCATGCCCTGCCACATTCAAGGCTCATGTACTCCAGATTTATTAATAGGTCCGGTTCCATCCAACATGGAAACCTGGCGCCTTGGTATCCCTCGATTGTTAGTCCCCTGAGGCTATCAGGTGGCTGCAGGCGATCAAGCATCAGTTCATACTCATCCGCCGCACCCCTATCATCAGACCAAACCAGCTCTAACTTGAGGAGGTTCCTTTTACGATGCAACTCGATCGTACCGACGTCCTCGTGATGTTTGTGATTCTCAAGGCCACGGATCTTCAGTTCCCGCAAATCTTCCATCTCCTTCAATTCGCTCAATTTATAAACTTCAGCAGTGAACGAAAAACGTTGAAGTGAAGTCAACGTCCCTAACCCCTCGATTTTTTCATAGTAAACTTCACATGGTATCAGGTGTCTCAAACTAATGAGATTATTCAAGCCAAGAACACTCACAGCTTCAAAAAATCTAAAGTCAAGGACCTGTAGGTGGTAAAGCCTACAGAATGAACTAGGTAATCGAAAAATAACATGATGAATCGACAAATATCTAATATGCCTCATGTTACCAATTGCATCTGGCAATACGTTCATGCCGTCAACATTTAGGCGCAGCACCCGAATGCTTTCCAGTGACTTAAACGCTTCTTCAAAAGCCTTAGCATGCTCATTAACATATCCTTTGAAGGCTAACACAAGCGTGCGGAGATTCTTCCGTTTGCCCACGTCTTTAAGAAGGTCAAGTTTGTTGGTTTCAAAATGCAGATGACGTACCGTATTCGGGATCTGGTCAATTGACATGTCTCCAACAAATCTAAAGCAATCACCATGAGACACTTTACGTGCCACTTCATGCAAAAGATCATGCATGTTGTAGGTTCCATCTGCGAAGTAACCTTGTTCGAAAAATGATAGTTTCACTAAATCATCAAAGTAGCCCCTTCCAGTGTCCTCCATTGTCTCGTTTGAATATTGGGAAGATTTTTGAATGAGGCCAAGAGCCATCCACATGAAGACTAGATCATCTTTCTCGAACCTATAACCTTGAGGAAAGATGCTGCAATAAGAAAAACAGGGTCTTAAGTGCATTGGTAAATGGTGGTAGCTTAACATCAAAACCGCATTCACACCATCCCTTTGCTGTGCTTGATCGGATATATTGTCCGCTTGCAAAATTCTATTCCAATGACTATCATCCAACTTAGAATTCAATAGCGCTCCAATCGTCTTTGCAGCCAATGGTAAGCCCCCAAGCCTTCTTGCTATTTTCTCGCCAATGGATTCCAACTTCCTATAATCACAAGAGTCTACACCAGCAAATGCATATTGGTTGAAAAGTGATAAGAAGTTGTCATCATCTAAAGGTTTCAATATCATTGGCTCATTTATTGATCCCCCCAAAGCCGAAGCAGCCATTTTTGCAACAATCACACTTCTAGTAGTTAACAAGATTTTGCTTCCTTTTTGGCCACTCGTTAAAGGAGCAAACAATTTATCCCACTCAGAACGATTGTCATCATTCCATGCGTCATCCAAGACAAGGAGAAATTTTTTGGACGATACCAGTTTCTTAAGAGCTTCTTGCAGAGCGGCAAGCTCCTTGACTTTAGGTGTACTTTCTGAGGTGTATTCTATCATATCTGCCATGACCTTTTCGACAACAAAGGGAGTGGAGATACACACCCAGATTTTGCAATCGAAGGAATTAGTTAAGCTATCGTCGTTATAGACGTGTTGTGTGAGGGTGGTCTTGCCCACTCCACCATGGCCAATAATGGAGAAAAGAGATATACTTGTATTGCTGCCATCCTTTCTCAACCACTCTAACAGTTCCTCCCTCTCTTTATCTCGTCCATGCAGTATTCTCTCAGTTAGAGCTGGTCCAGTTTTACGAGCAGGAATCGGGCTCTGACTTGGATGTTGTTGATGCCGTTGTAGTGTAGAGATGAAATTTCCCACGCCCGCTGCGACTTCATCTAGCCTTTTCACAGCCCCCCTCATTTTCCCAAGGATGGGATCGGATTTGAAGACTCTTTTACTAGCTTTTTTAACTTTCCGTTTAGAGTCGGAGAGAAAACCACGCATTTTACCCCAGCCTGCGTGCGAAATTGGTAGAGAAGTTAATTTTCTTTTATTGATTAAATTCGAAAAACAATCAATTATTTTTTAGCATCTGATTGCTAACCACTATGACCATGTTCTTTGCTGCCTGAGGCTTTCTTCTTAACTTGTTTCTGTAGCTTAAGGTAATCAAGCTCATCAAGTACGTTGTCAGCCTCGTAAACAGCATCTTTTAGTTGCCACAGCCATTTCTTGAGTGCTCCAGTAACTTCTTGCTGCCCGCTCTCAGCCTTCTCCACGACAGCCAGGATACGAGGAAGAGCATCATTGAGCCTTTCAAGCTCATCTTTCATCCGAGTATCCCGAGCAAAATACCGGTCTGCTGCATACTCGAACCCGATCTCCACCAACTTCTCGATGATCTTGCTCACAATCACGTCTCCGACCACCACCATGTTTTTATGAGTAGCGAGCTCTTCGCTTTTGCTTTATCGTAGTAGATGTAGACTTTAATTGCAGAGAGTTGCAGAGCAGAGAACTCCTTAGTTCTCCTACACTACTCAAGAAATGGGGAACTTATATCCACACTCCTAATCATTATGATAAACCCCACTCCGCCCCCACATTAAGTTGCGGTTTGCAGGAGAAATTGTGATGAATATCAACTACTTGTGCAGTTCACCTCTATAAGTCATTAAGTCTACGGTGGCTGTTGGAAAAATTATTGATCTTTGCTTGGATTCCTTGACTTCTTAATTTTCAAACTTCATGGTAAGGATTCGTTACGAGCCATTTGATTGATGTTAACTTGACTGAGTCAATTATTGACCAAACCAATCAAGAAATGTTCCTTAGATATTATTGGGTTGTTAGCATAACTTTGTTAATTTCTATAGAAGAGGGATTCATGGTTGGGTAGAGTAAATCATGGAGGCCGATACGATTTAGAGTGAAGGTGGATACTGATAAGCCTCTATAAAATGAAAGGTTATCTCATTGTTAAGAAGTACACAGAAAAACTAAAAGTTTCTATTCGAAATCCGAAATCAAAACCACCCTATTTTATTTTTATACTAGTATCAAACCAGATTAAAGATCCGTTCCCTTGTTTCCAACAAACTATCGCTTATTTTATTTTATACCAGATTAAAGGTTGAGGTTGAGGTTGAGGTTTATCTCTTATTTTATTTTTATAGTAGTATCAACCCAGATTATTAGTTAGATTGCACGTGCAATACACGTGGTTGAATATCATGGTTATTTAAATTGATAAAAATAGATTAAAATAAAATAGAAAATAAAGTTTTTTGCAAGATTGATTATCAACACAATAATCTCTCTTTCAAATAAAATATTATCATTGTTTCTTTCAACCCAGACGTCGCTGCGTGATCTACTATTTATGAGTTATAAACACATTGATCTAGTACAATATCTCTGTTTATTAGTATCTTGAAGTCTTTAAAAGATGGGTGATCATTCAATTCGTAAAAGAATTTTGCATATGAATTTACTTGCAATATGTTCATTAAACTTTTAGTTGTGGTTTGACTCATATTCACATTAACTTTTAGTTGTGATTTCACTCATATTTATATAGTCAATCGATTAAACATATTAAAATTATAATGACAAAGTTAAAATTATATGTTGTGTTCACATTAAATATAATTTATAAAAAATAGTACATTAAAGTCAAAAACCTTTTAACCACTATATAGATTGTTTGAAAATTTTTACATGTATAAACTATACTACTTAGGAATAGTGATTTGCACACTTAACTATAGCCTAATACATCTTAAGAATGACTTACTCTTCAATATCATCATTAATTAATGTATCTATGAATTACAGTAAAACATAATGAAAATTTAGAAACCTACAAAAGAAATATCCTCAAAAGTTTTTAAATATTGTAAAAACAAACACCCTAAACTTTTATAATTAACAAATACACAAAACTATAAAAAAAATTACATTAAAATCAAGGAACTATAAAAAATCATTGAAAAATTTCAAACTTTGGAGGGGTAATTTGCAATGTACTAAATTTTAAGTTTGTTTTTTTTTTGTAAATTTTAAATCTAATAGATTTTTAATTAGTTATGTTCTTTTTAAAAAAGTTATGGGTAATATTGACCATGAAATTTTTTTCCTAAATCAATACTTTTAAAGGGAGTATGATATCTTTTTGTAAATTTTTTATTTTCTAGGGGTTGCTAATAATTTTGTATATTCATTTTAGTGTATATAGGTTAGAAATTCTCGTAAATTTTTTTTGTAAATTATGAATATTAGAGGTTTTTTGTAATTTTTTAAACTTATAGGCCTTTTCTATAGATTGTAAATTATTTATAGACTATTGATAATTCCTTTATTTTCAATATACTAATGAGTTTGAAATTCTTAGGGTTTTTTTTGTAAAATTTGAATTTTGAGTGTTTGTTTGTAATTTTTAAACTTTAAGGGTGTTTTTTATAAATTATAAATTATGCAGGGGATATTTATAGCTCCTATATTTTTCTAATGTATTATTAGGTTGGAAATTATTAGTATTTTTATAAATTTTATAACCTTAAGGGTTTTATCTTGCAATTTGTAAAAAATTTAGAGTTTTATTGAAAATTCCATAAATTCTCGGAGGTTGTTTGTGTTATTTTTAGGTTTTTAGTGTGTTTATATTTTTGAAAATTTCAATGTGTTTTTTACAAATTTTGAATTTTAGAAGTGTTTTTGCATTTTTCAAAACTTACAAGATAGTTTCTCCAATGTCAAAAACTTTTATTTTTTTAGCTAGCATATAATTTCAGATTTCTTACTAAATTAAAATAAGTAAATTTTATAATTTTCAAGATAGTTTAATAAAATTTTAAATTTATAGGGGTGTTTTTACAATTTAAAAATTTAGAGGGTATTTTTTACAAGGTCTAGGAATTGAAATTGTATTATCCTGTAGGTAAATAAATAAATATAATTTAAAAATAATAATTTAAATTATTATGTGTCAAATATTAGTTCATGCGAGAAAGTAAAGTAATCTATGGTGTATATACTTATATAGTCAATCGATTAAACATATTAAAATTATAATGACCACAGTTAAAATTATATGGTGAGTTCACATTAAATATAATTTATAAAAAATAGTATATTAAAGTCAAAAATCTTTTAACCACTATATAAATTGTTTCAAATTTTTTGAATGTATAAACTATACTGCCGAAGAATAGTGATGTGCACACTTAACTATAGCCTAATACATCTTAAGAACGTCTTACTCTTCAATATCATAATTAATTAATGTATCTATGTATTACACTAAAAACATAATAAAAATATAGAAAAATTGATACGAGTCGCCGTGCGAGCACCCTTTGGTCGTGAAATTACCAAAAGGTGGGTTGAGAATAAGACAACCAAAACACAAGAACAATTCAGTATGGCGAAGAAAAATACCTTCACTAGATTATGAAGAATCAATTATTATAAATCTCTCACTCACAATCTCACTAGAATCGAGAACAACATCTGAATCCTCTCTAAACCCTAATATAATGATTAGAATCTCTTTTTGAATCTATCTGATTACCTCTGATTGCTTAGAAACCCTAAAACAATCCTTTATATATGTGTACAAACGTGGATGGCAATCTGGTAAATAACCAAGCCCAAAACCAATAGGAATTCGTGTGATCAGAAACCCAAACGAATCAGGAAACTGTCGATGAGTCGACTCATGACCTCATATGAGTCGACTCATAGCTGATGAGTCGACTGATCAGAGACTTTTGCTAACAGGGCTTGAGTTCTTGAGTCGACTCAAAATTGATGAGTCGACTGGTCAGAAACTTTTGATAAAACGACTAGGTTTCGTGGGTCGACTCATGACAGGCATGAGTCGACTCAACCTGATGAGTCGACTCATGTACATGTATGAGTCGACTCACGAGCTGAAAATTGGATTCTTCGAATCTGCTGCTCGTCGTCTCGTTCCACGCTTCCACCTGCGTTCCACTCAGTGGCGGAGCCAGGATTTTAATCCTATGGTGTCCTATAGATGCATCGGTAATGGTGGAAAATACATCTCTCTCAACATAAGCCACCAAACTATCATTAAGCTGAAAAAATCCGAACCCGCGCGCATGCTGGGTTCCTTGTGAGATTCGAACCCGCGCGTATGCTGGGTTCCTTGAGACCCTTTTCCGCTAAACCATCTATACTTTTGTTATTTTTATATGTGCTCTATGGTAGATATTCAGTTTTTACTGGTGTCCTGGGAACCCAAAGGCACCCGTTCAGCTCCGCCCCTGGTTCCACTGTGTTGTTTCACACCTCTATTCTCATGCTATCATGAGAATCATCTATCATCAAGCTCCCATAAGGATCGCTAAGTTCCGAAGAGAAGATACACTCGTATCATAGCCCCTCTTTAGGAACTTGAAGTCCCGTTCAAGTTAGAACTTCAGCTGAGGAAACTCACGAGCTCCTTCTTCCTTGTTGAACCACTTAGCCTTGCTAAGAACTTGAACTTGACGTCCAATGAGAAACGACTCCTTCATCCCCCGTCTCGTCGTGGTCGTCTTTCGCTCCAAAATGCAATCTTCCTTCAGCGGCTCCTCTCTATCAAACTACAAGTCTTCAACATGCAGCAAGATCACCTTGTCATCACCTTCATCATCCAGCAATGGAGGCTCAAACAACTTCAAGTACTAGGCATTGATCACCGAATACATGCCTAAGTAATGTGGTAAATCGAGCTTGAAAGCGTTGTCGCCAATCTGATCGAGAATCCGAAATGGACCATAACGTATCGGTTTTAACTTCTTCCCTTCTCCCTTTAGCATCTCCTTACTCAATTTCAGCCACACCATATCACCCATGCCAAAGTTACAAGGAACCCGATGTTGATCATGCTTCGTCTTGTACCTTGCTTGTGACTTCTTCAATTGTGCTTCAACCGAGGCATGAATATGCGCAATCTTCTCCAGAAATCACTGAACACGTTGTCCTTCATTCCCCTCCTTACCGTCCGTCGTAGCTTCACTCAAAAACACGAGATCAAACGGACTCGGTGGTAAGAATCCATAACAAGTCTCAAACGATGACTTTCCCGAAGATCCATAAATCGCCCGATTAAAAACAAACTGCAAATATGGTAAGCTCTCATCTTAAGTCTTGGGATGCCTGAAATTATACCCCTACAATATATGCATCATAGTCCGGTTGACTACCTCCGTTTGCCCGTCTGTTTGTGGATGAAAGACAGTGCTCTTCTTTAATTTAGTGTCCATCAAACTCCATAAAGAATCCCAAAAATGCCCGAGAAACCGACTGTCTCGATCCGAAATAATCGAACTCGGCAACCCAAAATGCTTCCACACATGCTCGAAGAACAACTGTGCTGCACCCGCTTCTGTCACGGTCTTCTTATAAGGAATCAAAGTCACCATCTTACTGAACCGGTCCACCACAACGTACAAATAGTCATTCCCGTGCTTGGTAGTCGGCAACCCTCCTAGAAAATCCATAGATATGCCCTCCCACGGTCTAGAAGGAACCGATAGTGGTAGGTACAATCCCCTTTTCCTGTTAGAAGGCTTCGAAATACAGCATAACTTACACCCTCCAACATACTTGGTCACATCATCAAGCATATGGGGCGGGGTCGGATGAAAAGAGAAACGAAAGAATCGGAAGAGGCATATGGGGCGGGTGGGTGGAGCGACAGAGGAGAGGACGGTTAAATAAGGGGGACGGCGGGTAGGATGAAGAGGCAGAGGGGATTCATGCGTTTCTCAGTGGTTGAGAAACGGAAGAATCAGAGAGAGAGATGAAGAGGCGGCTGCGAAGGGGAGCGGCAGGGGAAAGGGCATATTTTAGATTATATAGGATAAAATTAGAATTACAAATTTGAAGAGGGCAATTTGGGTATGCAAAAGTTTTGACAATGCTTTTCTCTTTTAGAAGTAGTATAGATTAGAAGTAGTATAGATATAGATATAGATTGTTAAATATTGTCATTGGATTGATGTCGATACAGACTATATGTGTATTCTCGTATGGGAGGCTATCAGAAAAATAATTTTTTTTTTACGTAGATATATACATTGGCGACGGGGTGATCCGTCGCCAATGTTTAAAACATTGGCGACGGGTAAATCCCCGTCGCCAATAGTCGTCCGTCGCCGATAAGTATTGGCGATGGGGAATCCGGTCGCCAATACTTATTGGCGACAGATCCATTTCCGTCACCAATATGTATTGGTGACGGATTTTGGGGCATTGGTGACGGATTTCCCCGTCGCCAATGCCCTGTTTTCTACTAGCGAAAGCATTTCTCTCAAGGGAATGTCAATAAAGATACATTAATATAGCTTCAACACAAAGAATGCGCAAGTAATGGAATGAATATTAATTACAGTTGTACAAACTTTACTAAATCTTAATTCATTCATCTTGCATTTCACTAAGGTCGCGTTTGGTACGCGGGAATAGAGTCAAGTGAGAATGGAAAGAAGGTAGGAATGGAATGGAATGGAATGGATGTGGGAATAGAATGCACATTCTCATTCTCATGTTTAGATATTTGCTTTTTAAAGTGGGGAAGCAAGCACTACATAAAAGCAAGTTATAAGGAAAAAGTTGCACATGGTAACTATTAAAAAGATAATCGTCTCGGAGATTGTTCAGATATTTGCTAAGCTTGATTTTGGAACACCAGCATTAGATATGTACATTTTTTTGACATGTACATTTATCTCTGTTCTCTATGACTAAAACATACTATACTCTCATCGTGTTTAGTTGCATTAGTATCATAATATGTTGGTAATAGACATTCCATTGGAACAAATAACTGATACATGCAATGTGTTTGAATAATACAATAAGTATGCACAATTTACATTGCTTTACTCATGCAATTGCTTGTTTAAAGTTGCAGAAGTATGAAATTTTTAGTACAATGGCAGAAGTTCTGATTTTGCTACGAAACTTTTATTTGCCTTATGAATATGTTAAAGCATTCTTTTCCTTATCTTTTTTGTAAAGAAATGCAATTGTGCATACTTATTGTATCATTTCTCTTTCCTAATTTTGAACTCAAAATCACGTTTCTAGCAATAACAAATTGATAATAGTTTCTTTTAACCCTTTTTTCTGAGAAAAAACATTGTTAGCCCAATTATATATGGGGCAGGTTATCTAAGCATGTGAAAAACTCATTATTTTTGAACTAGATATAGTGTCACAACTAAACAAGGCCATTGTGCTACACTGTGATGAGGTATGACCATTTTGATATAAAATGCATAAGATGATTAAGAGTCTCCATCTAATTACTCAGAGTGACTGAATCAAGACAAAATCATGAAAATGGTATTGAATTGAAATTGGATCTTTACTTTCAATTTCTATTTTGACAGTAGAGACACTAATTTTTGAATCACAACATCCTGTTATTCTAGAAATGTTATTTTCATTCTATATATAACTATAATCATATTCTTTGTAAATTGTATTAGCTCTTACTTTTCCAAGTAATCTAACACCAAACATCTAACTGAGTCATCACAAGATAAAAAATTCTTATAAACATTAGATAAAAAATTGCCGCACATATAAATTTAAAAAAGAAACAATTATTAACTTACCGAGCGGCGCGGAGACGATGAGAATTTTCTTTGTGGAGGCGAAGATGAAAATTTTTGTTCTGACGCGATTTATATGAACACCTTTATTATATATGTTAACTAGGCAAGGATGTAGTCGGTGAAATAAAGGGGTTAAAAGATAATCAACTGACTAGTGATATATAAATCAACTAATTAGGTCGGTGAAATAAACGTGTTAAAAGATAATCAACTTATTAGGTCGGTGATATATAAATCAACTTAGGTCGGCGTTAAAAAATAATATCTCACGGTATTGCAACTAGGCAATGCTTATATATTTATTTGAATATTTTTACTAGTAGCTTAAGATAAGATATTTTTTAATAAAAATAATTTTTATATGGAAATTTATATCTATTTGTATCTTTTATGGAGGGTATAATAGGAAATTATTTGATTATTTTTATTCTCACTTAAGTGGGAATATCAATTCCTTGTTAAATGAATGGGAATGACAATTCCAACATAAAGTGGGAATTGATAAGAAGTGAGAATTTTAATTCTAGCATTAAAAAATGCATCGTGTTTGGTACGCATGAAAAAAGAGTTGGAATTGGATTCCATTCTCACTCATTCCCGCGTACCAAATGATGCATAAATGAAAAGCACATGTACTTTTTTGTGATCATACGAACTCAAAGAAAACATACAATCATCTGTGGATTGAAGTAAAATTCTTGGTACATTTGAGCTGAAAATGCACCTTGTAGTAAAGGTACTAGAAGGTGACGGATAAAATATGCTAATCTCTGTATTCAATGCAAATTTATAAGTACCATTTCAAAAATCACGTGAAAACAAAATAAAATTCCAGGAAATTTTTCAAAGTGACCAATTCCTGTCATTAACTGGAAATCTGCAGCAAGTAAATGATCGAATAAGTGATAACACGCATTTACGGATGCCTATGCGAATGCTGTGGAGTTTGATATAGGGAGAATTGTGCATGAATCGGTCTTTATCTAGTGTTGGGTTTATTATGGTCATTGTCACTGTAATATTAGATGAATTACACATATTATTTGATAATTCATAGTATCTTACTGCCATATATATAATTTAATTCATAGTATCTTACTGCCATATAATTCTAATAGTCGTTGGTATATACATGCACCCTTCTCATTTATTTTTGTAGTACGTAGTATCAAGTGCAACCCAATGAAAGCGAATGATAGAGCCGATGACACATAGGACATTGATTTGTACTTCTTCAACATTCTTCAAAATTTCTCTGTCAACTATTGATTCATACATTTCAACCTTTCGGTTGAGCACCAGAATTAAGAGCATTACATTATTGTTGTGGTCAAAACAATTCACATATGTTGTCTAATCTTTTTTATTTTCATTTTTATTTTTGACTTGTTTGCAATATTAGTTCTCCGTTGAGAATCACAGTGTAGTCTAGTAAGTATTAGGTTTAGCGATGTTAGTCATATATGTTTAAAACAAAAACAAGCAGAAATCATTAAGTTAGAAGCAAATGAACTAACCTGTATATATAGAACCAAGAAAGTATCAGTGTATCACGACTACTCAAGATGACCAAGCTCTTGATAATATTGATTACAAGGATATAATTATTTGTTTAAATGGAAATGCTTATGAAGTATGTATAGTAGTATTTCTGCGATAAGCGTTATCGCTGTGATCAATTCAGGTTTCAGGTTGGGATATCATATGAATGAACATGGTTGACTAGGTCAAATCAATTTTATAGTATTTCGGGTGTCGTTCTAGAAGATTTTGTGTAGAGTTCTCTAACGGTAATTTGCGTTTTGAGTTGTTTGGGCTCCTTCGTAAATAATTCATTTCTCAAGAACAGTCAATATTTGGTACTCTTGTGTTACCAAAAGCCAAAAGGATAACACTATTAACCTCAGCAGTTTCAACTTTTAAGAGGTATAGAGAACGTCCTTTGAATTCTCTACTGAGTTAATCCTAAAGGGGATTTAGGCAAATAGAACTCAAAGGTACGTAGAACTAGGATAATTTGTGGGATTTTAGTCAATTAGAATTAAAATTAGAATAAAAGTTTACCGTGTTAGTCAAATAGAACTCTAATAAAATTAGAATTTGGATAATTGTACAAAATTATCCCCTTTTTTTATTTTTCTATACAAAAATGAGAGTTCTAGTCTCTCAAATTATCCTAAGTTTTACCTTGGAACTAGATGGTAAGAAAATTAGAACTTCTATTTATTTTATTATTTTTTATTTTTTATATATATTTTTTTCTTTACATCTTTCCTACTATGGTCATCACCATAATTAGATCATGCCGTTAGATTAGATCTCGTCTCCTCTTAGTCATCTCTGATACTTTCTTTTTTATCTAATATTATAATTATATAACTAATTTAATAGTAAAGATCGCATTAATCTAGAATTTATTAAATAATAAAATTGAGAAATGACGGAAAAACATTTCGTATCTCAATATTCATTATACAAGTGAAACCTAGCTTTTCTAAATAAAATGTTTGCACAATTGTCAATTGGAAAGAATAAAAATACGCTTCAAACTTTTGAGAGAGAGATTTCTTTCAAACCTTTTTATTTTTTATTTTTGGCGAGCCTCCAACTTTTTAGAGTATGTAAATGCCGTGAAAAACAAGTAAAGGCATTTAGGTGCAAATTGAGGGAAAGCGTAAGGCGTCAAAGTGTTATTTAGGCCTTCGAAGTTTCACGTGGCAGGCGAGCACTCGTATTGACTACCTAACAACCCAGTGGGCGTTTTCCTGGACCAGTTATCCGTGACGTGGATCATTAATGGGCCATGAAATCAATCAAAGCCCAATTAAACAGAAGTAGAAATTATATGCGAAAAGTCCATTAAAGATCACTCTTCTCCATTCTCAAACACATCGTCCTCTTCTTCCCCCAAATTGAGGAGAGAGAAACCCTAGGCGATGGCAATGGCCAGCTTGGCGAGGCGCAAAGCCTGCAATCTCCTGTGCCCTAACTCAAAGGTCTGGTCCCAATTTCAAGTTTAGACTCTCGAATTGCTGCTCTTTTTGGCTTTTTAGTGATTTGTATTCGTTTAAATATTGTCAATAGTAGCTTCGAGTTGTTGATTTTGGGATCTGGTAAGTATGAATCGGTGGGATTGGAGAGATTGGGGATTCTGTAATTAGGTTTTTTTTATAGATTTATTATTATTATTATTATTATTATTATTATAGTTTTTTGTTTGGAGATGGTTGCTTTTGAGCTTGAAGAGGGGGAAGTTTTGATCCTTGAGAAGAAATTTGTTTAATTAGTTGGATACTTTGTGCTTTTCTAGTTCGCTGATTGAGAGTTTTAAGATTTTGGAGTGTGAGTTCAGTAGTAGATCATATGTTTCGTGTTAATGTTGATGCTAAATTTCAGAAAACTAACATAAATGTTTGGGGTTTTGCTCTTATTTACTTTATATGACTACTCGCTTACCCTCTTTCCCTTTTTATTTGCTAGGGTTGTATTAGTTCTATCCCATGAACATAGTTAGGATAATTTTTTGATAGTATGTGATATTTTTCAGTAGATTTTAAAGTTTGTGGTATTTTTCCAGTAATGAAAATAGTTCGAGGTGGTCGACAAACAAAACGCTAAACTTGTTTATTATTTTCATGCAACTCACCTTTCTTATTCTTTGTGGAACCCTGATGATATCTTGGCCAACATAAATTTTTCATTCTACGTAAATGCCGTTTCTTTAAATTTGTTCTTATTTGCAATTCAAACTGATCTAGTAGTTCTACTTGTTACATTTGTTTATAATCTATGCCCATCAGATAGTCCATGCATATGCATGTCTCAGAAGCATGATAATTCTAGGTAGATACATGTCAAACTAAAGCAGGATAAGCGAATATGTAGTGAACTATAGAAGGATGATGGGGAAGCGTGTACACTGATGGGCTACAGCAGTGGAGCTTTGACTAGTGAGGGCCTAATTCCGATGGTAGAGTTGTGCATAACAAAAATGTGTTTATTCTTATAGTCATATATGTTAATATGACAGAATGATAATATGATCAGTGGTGAATAAATAAAATAAAAACAATCTTGGGAGGGTGGACAACAAGTATCTATTTACCTAAAAACCTAAAATATAATATTGCAAAGCCATATTCTTAACAAATGGGCTAATTTCCTAACTTGAGCTAAAATTCAAATGAGATACAAGTTTTTAAGGGTTGGGGTGTGAATATATTTAAATCATGGGGGACAAAGTGTAAGTCTACAAGACTCAAGAATGCAATTTTCAAATCCCTAGGGGTGCACTGCTATGTGTACACTTAGATCCTCCCCTGAATATGATTTGAGGTCCTTGAAAATAGACAGTTGGAAGCATTTATCCTACAGTTAATATGGTTTTGAGACTTTGAGAATGGTTTGAAAAGTTAATATGGGAACCTGGAGGAGTAACTTTTTGTAGGAACAAGTTACAAATGTAATGAAGAAAGGACTCATCTGATATCAGTTGACGCTAGGCATATTGCATATTTTTTGTTTCTAAAGTGTATTTTGTAAACATAGATGATCCCTTAAACACCAGCTAAAATCACTGTCCTCGTTTCTGTTCTGGCCAGCGTATGTTGCTGTACATGGAGCGAAATGCATGCTTGGTTATATTTTGTTTTTGTGTGTAAATGACATTTCAGAAGTATTTGTTATTAGCTTTTTTCTGTGTGTTAACGACTGGATTTTTAGACGTGCTCACATATACTCCAAACCTGATCCATCATTTCGAAGTGTGTTCTTGTAGAGGAAGTTTCTAATAAGAGGCAAAAAATCCACATTTTGACATATCGAAAGTTCAGCTTTGGTGAAGTGTTGACAGTATCCAAGGATAACATTCAGTTGGCCTGGTCTTCTCCCATGGGCCATACTTCATGATTTAATATGGATGGTTGATTTTTCTTGGAGTTGCTTTTCATAAGCCCTTAAATGTACACGACCTAGTTAAGGTGTTACTCAGAGAGGACTCATACCAAACATTAATGTTTGTTATCATTGATCTAGTAGAAGTCTTGTTTAATGTGATATAAAAAATGTGGTAATTGTGTTGCAGGAGAAATGGTGGGACTGAGATGATGCTTGATAGACCTTGCATTCTCCAAGGATCTGTGATGTAGCAGAATAAATAGGTTAAAACCTTAATTTTGAGGTCTTTGCATCAGGTGTTGTGGTACATGATCTGGATGACATGTTGAAAATGTATAGATGCAGAGAATTTATCCAGTTATACAGTTTTTTACTCTCTCTTTTTTTTACTGAAGCTGTCGTTTGATTAGCAAAATTTGGTAAGACTGATAGAGGGTTTATAAGTTCAGGCCTAATAGCAGCAACCAGCAAGTTCGATTTTATGTCATGCCTTCTGTTAGTCAGTTAATTATTTAGTAGACTGTCCGGGTTGCAAACACTTTGTTTTCTGCCTTTTGTCTGTTGACTACTTAATAGCTTCTTTCTGTCTGATTTTCCTGATCAAATTCCTTGTCCATGAACTCCCTAACAGGAACTAGTGAGTGCTCATGTTTTCTCACTGTGTCATATTTCTTTTATTCTCGTCAATTTTGGATGTTTAGAAATTCATAAGGTAATTGTAAGGCCTGCTATAGCTCCCCCTACCTCCTCTTGTCCTCCTCACACTTATATACAGACACATGCGAGCACACAAGCTTGTAAACACTTGCATATGTCATGCATGTGTCTGCTTTCAATTCTGTCCTTCGTAATCACCAAGCTTTACCTAATATCTTCAAGGAGCTCCATGTTCTGATTATAAATTTTGCTATTTCCTTGTCTGAAATTGGGAAAGAAATGCATCATGAATGGGTTCATCGGTTCTTTCATAATCAAGCATCAATATTGACAAATAAGGTCCTAGAATAAGCATTCCGGGTCCGTGGGACTTGCTTTTGTTATTGGTTTGGAGAAATATTACAATGTGGAGGGTTCCATGTAATTGTAGATTCATTCTGGTTTTGAAAGAAGATTCTAAGGATTTCATAATTTGTACAGTTGCAGAACCTTATTCTTATTTTTGGATGGACATGGGAGTAAATGTGATCGTTGCTTGAAGATTTATCTCCTAATTCTATTTGATTGCTTAAAGGGCATTTCCAAGCTTGTTGTAGCATCAAGATAGTGTTGGCAGCAGTGCATCTTTTTACTAACTCTTTTAAAATAGATAGCTTGGTTCATTCATTTGATTTCTCTCTGCCGAAATTTAATCCAAAGTTTGAAAATATTTCTGACGCTCAATTTATTTCTTTCCAGGGTCTCCTCAAGAACCTATATTCTCTTCCAACAGCAACTCTAGATTCTACTACTAGATCATTCAACACCCAAGCTGCAACCACAGCAAGCACACCTCAGCCTCCTCCCCCACCTCCACCTCCAGAGAAAACCCACTTCGGTGGTCTCAAAGATGAGGACCGCATATTCACCAACCTTTATGGCTTGCACGACCCATTCCTCAAAGGTGCTATGAAGAGGGGTGACTGGTACAGGACTAAGGACCTTGTGCTCAAGGGAACCGATTGGATTGTGAATGAAATGAAGAAATCTGGCCTCCGAGGACGTGGAGGAGCTGGTTTCCCTTCTGGTCTCAAGTGGTCGTTCATGCCCAAGGTATCCGATGGCCGCCCCTCGTATCTTGTTGTGAATGCTGATGAGAGTGAACCCGGTACTTGCAAAGATAGAGAAATTATGCGCCATGACCCCCATAAACTTCTTGAGGGGTGTTTGATTGCTGGTGTTGGCATGAGGGCAACCGCTGCTTACATCTACATCAGAGGAGAGTATGTAAACGAACGTTTAAACCTTGAGAAGGCAAGGAAAGAAGCATATGCAGCTGGGCTTTTAGGGAAGAATGCATGTGGATCCGGATATGATTTTGATGTTCATATCCACTATGGTGCTGGTGCTTATATCTGTGGGGAGGAGACTGCTTTATTGGAGAGTCTTGAAGGAAAACAAGGGAAACCAAGATTGAAGCCCCCATTCCCAGCCAATGCAGGTCTCTACGGTTGCCCAACCACTGTAACCAACGTTGAAACTGTTGCAGTATCTCCCACGATTCTGAGGCGTGGGCCTGAATGGTTTGCAAGCTTTGGTCGGAAGAACAATTCTGGCACAAAGCTCTTCTGCATTTCCGGACACGTGAACAAGCCCTGCACTGTGGAAGAAGAGATGAGCATTCCATTGAAGGAGTTGTTAGAAAGACACTGCGGTGGAGTAAGAGGAGGGTGGGATAACTTGCTGGCAGTTATACCTGGAGGTTCCTCAGTTCCCCTCCTCCCGAAACACATTTGTGATGATGTCTTGATGGACTACGATGCCCTAAAGGCCGTTACGTCCGGATTGGGAACCGCAGCGGTGATTGTTATGGACAAATCCACTGATGTTGTGGATGCAATTGCAAGGTTGTCGTACTTCTACAAGCACGAGAGCTGCGGGCAGTGCACACCTTGCAGGTAAGGGTGGAAATGAACCAAATTGAATTGAGTAGTAACTAGTAAGATATTTGGGCTCAAATTTTGTTCATTTAGCTTTATTCAGATTCATTTCATTTATATATTTTGGTGTTAGATAATTATTCATGAATAATCCTCTATGTATTTGCACAAATTTTTTTCCATATTATTTGATAATTATTCTTTAGTAATTGTTTGGTAACGGGCACCAGTAGTGATACAGAGAAATACTAATAGAGTAACAGAAACATATGTCACACTATATAAAAGCTAAAAAAATGAGAGAGAGAGAAACATGTTTTCATATATTGTAATTTTCTGGGTAATAAAACTAGCAGGCGATCACATTTGTGCAAAGGGTCTTACTAATACAATGTGGAAAAATCAATAACAAATAGCCACAGAAACATGGCAAAGGGTCTTACTAATACAATGTAGAAAAATCAATAAGAAATAGCCACAGAAACATGCTTGCCTACAACGATTAGAGAAACAGTCCCAATGCAGCGGTGTCACTTGCTTTTAATAGTAAACTTAGAAAACAGAAAGCTGGCTGGTTTCAAATTTGACATCTATAACTATGCATACAAAGACAACATCTTATCATATTTCACAAAAGTTCATGGTCAAGGACTAAATTACAAAATATAAATGAATAGGTGATAATAAAATGAATCAAATATGTAGATGGTTTATGAACTGAATAGTTCCAATCACTTGTTTACTATTAACAATATCAGTTAGGAGAAATTATGAGATTATAACTAATGAAGGAGGAGGACAAAGGCTAGGCCTAGGAGAACTTGGCTAGAAGCTCTCAAGAGAAACATGACAAGGATTTCTTAGTGCAGGAGATGATTCATGTAGCTGACTCCAAATTTTTTTGGATATAGGCTTTATTGCTGTTAATGTTCTTGCATTAAATGAACTACTGAATAGAATATCAACTGTTCGATCGATTTCAACCCTTTGCAGGGAGGGGACAGGATGGCTATGGATGATGATGGAGAGGTTGAAGGTGGGCAACGCAAAACTTGAAGAGATTGATATGCTTCAAGAGATCACAAAGCAGATCGAAGGCCACACGATCTGTGCGTTGGGTGATGCAGCAGCTTGGCCAGTGCAGGGATTGATCAGGCATTTCAGGCCGGAGCTCGAGAGGAGGATCAGGGAGAGAGCAGAGAGGGAGCTCTTGGAGGCTGCGGCAGCTTGAATTGATGCTGTGGATTGACCATCTCCCTTGTTTGATGTTGTGTATTGAAATAAGTTAATGCTATTTGTGTTCAGCATCTCTACTGAAAGTGAAGCTGGTTCTCTGTCAGGAAACCTTATATCACCTGTTTTCGTAAGTGCAGCTGAAATTGAGAAACTGATCAGGGAAATGAATTCTTCTGACAAAACCATTGGACCCCATTTTTTGTTGTTTATGTCAAAAAGACATGTTTTGCTGCTATGAACGTTGTATTCTATTGACATGCGTACAGCAGTGATAGCACTTTTATTTGTTCATGTTGTGCTACTATGCCAAAAGTCAGTAGCAATACTATGTGGATACGAGCAGCGGTTGCGAGGATATACCCTAATAAGGGAGTTCTCAGTTGATATTTATGTCATGAATACAAATTTTATTGGCACAAGCTGGACGTTCTGAATCGTACGAGATTAGCTGAAATCTCAAAATTGTCCTCTACCTCTCTCTTTTAAAGTTGAAAATAGCTTGCCTGTGCGCATGCGGATTGTTTCGATAGAATTTGTGCTCCGGTATAACGTCATAGATCATTTGCAGGGACTACAAATAAAGTAGATTAATAAAAATAAAATAAAATAATGCATTTTTTGTTTTTTAAGGGAGGTTAATTTGGGCCTGGAGTTCAGCCGTTTGGGCCTGATTCAGATAAAGAACAGTAGGAGCCCAGCCCAGATGAAACGTTTTCGCCCAAAACAACCAACCACGACGGAGAAAGTGAGGGAGAGGGTTTTAGCATGAAATCAGCAGCAGCAATGGCGGCCGCCGCTGGGGGTTTGAGGAGGATTCTACTTCGCTCCTCTGTATCTTCTCCGAAACCCTCCCTCGTGGGACCCACTCCTCTCTCCTCTCCATCTCTGACCTCTGCTCGCCTCTCCCCTCGCAAGCTCCCATTGGGCTTCTCAAGGTGTCGTAACTTCTTTTGTTTCTGCGTATTTTTTTTATAGTAATTTTAATGATTTTTTTGGGGTAAAGTTTTAATTTTTTAGATGCCCGTGTTCTGGGTTTTGTTGGTTATAGCTTCTGAAGACATATGTAGAATTTTGCCCGTGATTATTGAATTTTATTCGTAGTTTTGATGTTAATATGTGTTGTATGTGCAATACTGGATTTAATAGGATTCCTGTGGAGTTGGGATGTGTTCAATCTTTGATGCCTTTGCATAGTGTGACTGCTTCAGCATTGCTCATCTCCAAGCTCTCTTCAAAGCCTGGGGGCTGGGCTTGGCTTTCTGAAGGTACTTTTTTCCAATTAATTTCCATCAAATTTATTGCGATTTGTGATTTTTGCTGTCTGATAAAAGTAACCTCTTGTATTTCAACCTCTTGTAATTCCGTGTAGATCTGTTATTCGCAGAACTAGCAATTATAGAACTGCAATTGCAACTCATGTTGTTTGCTTGGATTGCTGAAGTTCATGAGTCGTAGTAGTGCTGCCTTTAATAGCAATAAAAGTTTAGTATAGACTTTTAAGTATTCAAGTTGAGATTACCACCTCTCTCCGATACCTGGAAATTTGTTTATTTTGAGAGTGGATTGCAGTTTGTTGTGGTGCCATCCAGCTCATTGTGAACTTGGATTCCTCAATCTCTTCTTTGCCTCACGCTTGATCATTTTCGGATCATTCATGCTCATCTTATACTTTTCGATGTTCCTACACTCTAAACAAAGAAGTAACATTTTCACTTTCTTCTCTTTTCATTTTTCCTTCCGTTTACACTTTTCTTTCGGTCTGTTTTAGTTCATTTTCTATCCACAACCACAAAGGTGATTTAAATAACAACAGCAGCAAAGTCTTTATTCTGACAGTTTGGCATCTTCTACATAGTTTTTTACATCAATCAGCTTTTGTAATGGCCATCGCAAGTAGAATCCATATGCAGTTTTGGTCTACCCCTGTTCCAGGCTCATAACTACTCCTTTATCCATATTTAGATAATCTCATTTCAAGTGAGTTTTTACTCACATTATAACTATGTTATAACATCCTCAATAAAAGCTAAATCTAGTCTCTTATGAATGGACCCGTGCCTTATCACATTTACCTTGTTTGTGCAATTACTTGTTTGTCTAACTTTCTGCTTCATGAAGCTTGGCCGATGGTATATCCTTCTATATAGTTTTTCTTTCCAAATTCATAGGTAGTTCATAAAAAAAACTAAACATTGCTAATAGGAAACCTTGGGTTTTTTATTAGAAATAATCTGCAAACCCATAATTATATGGATTGTACGGTTACAGTATTAGATAGCCACATGCAACATATCACATCCTTGTTTAAAGATAATCATATAGGTTGATATGTTTATGCTTGTCATAGGGGATCACGACTGTATTAAGTGAAAACAAAAATGTGTTTTTTAGGGCGTGTTTGGGAATCGTGGCGCTTGGCCTGTTTCTCTTTTTTATTCCCAAAGAAACCAAATGAAGTTGTTTGGTTACCAAGGCGTTTATCTTGGGCTAAAGCATGTCACAACCCAAAAATCCCAAAATAAACGCTTTTCATAAAACACCAAAAGGTGTTTTGAGTTTAGCGTTTCAATTTATTTTTTCTCCCATAGAGCTATGGCGACTCCTCAAGAGTCCTTCGCCACATCCGATCACGACTTGCCACCATGCCTTCATCTCCACTACGGCGAAAATTGTCACCACGCTGTAAGTTGCCGTCGTGCCGGTGGTCGCCGCCGGGCTTCATCATCTTCGGATCTCTGTGAAGAAAGTACACCTTGTTGGATTTAAATCTAATTAAATTTATTTGTGGGCACATATGATTAATCTGTGTGTATTGCTATCTTTCAGGATAACCCACTAAAGTGATCAATTAATTTGGGTTAATGGGTATTTAAATAAATCATGGGGTTATATGTGCAGATACTAGGTTGTAATTGTAATTTGATGAGGGGTCAAATTACAAATGTACAACACCTATATATATGGGGTTATGGTCCCTAATCTAGGGTTAGCCACTCTTATTCTCTTATCCCCATTTAAAGAGATCTTAAGGCGAAAAACCCTAAGGTTAGAAGATCATTAAAACCCTAATCAGGTTTTTCTCAATGGATTCAAATATATGCTTTCGCATTTTTTGATTCTTGTTAATCTCTTTCAATTAATCATGGCTTTATGGTTTAGATCTCAAATATTAGATCTAACAAGTGGTATCAGAGCCACCCGTGATTAATTCTTAGGGGTTTAAGTTCTTAAAAATTTGAGTTTTTTTATCTTAAAAATCTCTGATTTTTTTCAGAACTGTTCAAGGTTGAATAATAAATTTTCGTGAACAGTAAAGTTTTTAATTTTTGTTGGTTTTTCCTTCGATTTTTTTTGGATCTGGATCAAGAAGTTATCTTTCGATTATGGATCTGGTTTTGATATAAAATCGAGGAATTTTTGGATCTATTTTGTTTGGTCGTCGGTTTCGTGCTCCTCGCCGGTGAAGTATCACTGGCGGCCTTGCTTTCGACTCCGACAGCGACGGCGGCGTCAGGAAACCCTAGGAGCAAGGCGGCGGCGGTTTCAGAAGGAAACCCTAAGGATTCGTGCGTGAAAACATGCGGGAATTAAGGAGGTGGGTACCTCAATTTTTTGGCGAGGCTTGAAAGCTTCAAACGAACTTCGCGTTCATTCTAAGGTGAGCCTCGCGCTCAATTCAAACGAACTTCGCGTTCGTTCTCAGGTGAGCCTCGCACTCAATTCAAATGAACCTCGCGTTCGTTCTCAAGTCAAACTCCGCGTTCATCCTCAGGCGAGCTTTGTGCTCAATCCAAACGAAGCTCGCGTTCGTTCTCAAGTTGAACATCGCGTTCATTCTCAGGTCGAACCTCGCGTTCGTTCTCAAGTTGAACATCGCGTTCATTCTCAGGTCGAACCTCGTGTTCGTTCTCAAGTTGAACATCGCGTTCATTCTCAGGTTGAACTTCACGTTTATTTTCAAAACGAATCTTGCGTTCGTTCTCAAGTTGAAAATCACGTTCATTTTTCAAACGAACCTCGTGTTCGTTCTTAGGTGAGTCTTGTACTCAATACAAACGAATCTCGCGTTCGAAGTCAAGAGAACTTCGTGTTCACTATGGTTAAGCCTCAGTTTTTCATATTAAATTATGGGTCCACTTTGATATACTTAATTTATTCAATTAAGTTATGAGCCCTAATTAAGCTATGGAAAATTCTTCTAATTCAAATTAAAGTTGTTTAATTTGAATTAATTTTGGTAGTTAATCAATTATTCAAATAATATGACGCTAAGATATTAAGTTGTCTCTCATTCCAAATGACTAATTGAAATAAGATGTTGTCAAAGTAACATCTCTTGTGTAGATTGTTCATGGGGGATGCCAGATGTCTGTGTGTATATTTTCGTGTAAATATTTAATCGGTTAAAGGAAGGTTAATTTTTATTTAGACTGCATACACATCTGTGATGATAAACATATGGCAATTATAATGTTTACATGTGGATAGTGAATCGATCCAAAGATAGTTTTATTATTTGACATGTGTTATTGTCAGTGTTTGATTGTTGCAACAAGATATCACTTGTAATTAATATTACTATCCAAAGACTTGATATTAATGTTGTACCGGATATCTTGGATGAGATTTGTCATTATTTGAATTTTATTGATTACTAATTATGATTATTAATGTGAGTATCTTTTGTTTATTTCAGCTAATGCATCTACTGTAATAATTTCTGCTAACATCAACTCAATTCCCATGCTCAATGAGACAAATTTTAAGGTTTGGAAAGAGAACATATTAATTGTTCTTGACTGCATGGATATAGACCTTGTATTAAGAACTGAACAATCCCAACCTCTCAATGCGGATAGCACTCCTGATGCAAAGGAGTATGAGAAGTGGGAGCGTTCAAATCCATGAGTCTTATGATCATTAAGCGCGGCGTTCCGAAAGCCTTCAGGGGCATAGAATCCGAAGGGATTACTAAGACTAAAGATTTTCTTGTCGAAATTGAGAAGCGTTTTACGAAAAACGATAAGGTAGAAACAAGCACGCTTCTAGCTCGCTCGATTTCGATGAAGTTATAAGGCAAAGGAAATATCAGGGAGTATATTATGGAAATGTCTCATATTGCTTCAAAACTTAAGGCATTTAAACTCGATCTTTGTGATGAGTTATTGGTGCATCTGGTTTTATTGTCTCTTCCTGAACAGTTTAGTCAGTTCAAGATCAGTTATAATTGCCAAAAGAAGAAAGGGACTCTAAATGAGCTCATTTCATACTGTGTGTAAGAAGAAGACAGGTTGAAGCAAGATAAGACAGAAAGTGCTCATTTGGCTTATGCCTCTAAGGATAAGGATAAGAAAAGAAAGAATGATAATGAAGCTGCTAAGAGTCCAGTTCAGAAGAAACAACATAAGGATAATCAGGGTTGTTTTTTCTGTAACAAGCCTGGACACGTAAAGAAGGATTGTACCAAATATCACGTCTGGCGTGCTAATAAGGGTACGTTCCTTACTTTGATCTGTTCTGAGGTTAATTTAGCTTCAGTACCTAGAAATACTTGGTGGTTAGACTCTGGTGCTATTACTTACATAAGTGTTTCTATGCAGGGTTGCCTGAGCTACCGAAAGCCAAGTGATGTTGAAAGACACATCTTTGTGGGCGACGGACAATCGGTAGATGTGGAAGCAATTTGGCACTTTAGGTTGCTATTAGGAACTGGTTTTTATTTGGATTTGAAAGATACTTTTGTAGTACCGTCTTTTAGACGGAATTTGATTTCAGTTTATGTATTGGATAAATCAGGTTATTCTTGTTCATTTGGAAACAATCAATTCAGTTTATCTTTTAATTCAAATGTTGTGGGAACTAGTTACTTGAGTACTTATGACAACCTATATTTGCTTGATATAATTCCTTCTTATAATGAAACTTTGCATGCGGAATCACGTGGTACTAAGCGTAAATTAAATAAAAAAATTCAGCAACATTATGGCATAAGCGCTTGGGTCATATCTCAAAATGTAAAGTTGAGCGTCTTGTGTCTGATGACATTTTGGATTCCTTTGATTTTTCGGACTTCAACGTATGTGTTGAATGTATCAAGGAAAAACAGACCAAAGTTAAGAGATTAAGTGCCAACAGATCTTCGAATGTCTTAGAATTGATACATACAGATATTTGTGGGCCATTCCCTACGGCATCCTGTAATGGTCAACAATATTTTATATCATTCATAGACGATTACTCTCGTTGAGTACCTATATCTTATTCATGAAAAATCTGAGTATCGGACATGTTCAAAGCCTATAAAGCTGAAGTTGATAATCAACTCAACAGAAGAATTAAAACCGTTAGATCTGATCGTGGTGGTGAGTACTACGGCAGATATGATGGTTCAGGTGAACAACGTCCATGACCATTTGCTAGATACCTAGAGGAATACGGTATCGTCCTACGGTACACCATGTCGGGTTCACCTAGCATGAATGGTGTAGCTGAAAGACGAAACATGACTCTTAAAGATATGTTAAGAAGTATGATTGCTCATTCTTCTTTACCAGAGTCACTCTGAGGAGAAGCACTAAAGACAGCAGCTTACATTCTGAATAGAGTACCAAGCAAAGCAGTTGCTAAAACACCTTATGAGCTTTGGACTGGTCGAAAGCCCAGTTTAAAGCACTTACATATTTGGGGATGTCCAGCTGAGACAAGACCTTATAGGCCAAATGAAAAGAAATTGGATTCCAAAACAGTTAGCAGCTACTTTATTGGGCATTCTGAACGCTCTAGGGTCTATAAGTTTTATGATCCCACACTAAGGAATATTTTTGAGACGGGAACAACAACATTCTTTGAGGATGTTGAGTTTGGGGGGAGAAATAAGATTAGAGACATTGTTTTTGAGGAGGAATTTGTAGGATTTGAAATAGATACACTTGAACACTAGAGGGGGGGTGAATAGTATTCTTTTAAAAGTTATGCAAAGTATATTATAAATTGCAATGAAAAATGATAATCTCAGAAAATGAACATCACAAACACAAGGATTTTATACTGGTTCCACCAATCCGGTGTACATCCAGTCCCCAAGCAAATCTCGCTTGAGAGTTTTCACTATGATTTTGAATAAACTTACAAAATCAAACGTAAACCTGACCAATTTGTAAGTCCCTGCAAATTACAACACCAATTAACAAACACCTTGTCAATTTGAACACCAATCTCTACACCAAGAGATCTACCCTCTCAAACCCGAGAGAAATCCTTTGAAGCAAGAATACAATTGTTCCAATAAGCCTTGAATGTGTAATGAAGTGCAGCAGTGGCTTAGGACTCTTTTAATCCCTGTAAATTGCCTAAAAGAAAAGTATTTGATGAATGTTTAAAGGCAATTTCAGAAACTCTTCTTTTTCTCAAAATCTGAATGTTTTTCACTTGAAAAATTGCACTAAGATCAAAGCTTATGGGTGTATATATCTCTACAATTTTTCTGAACAAGTAACCTATTTATAGCCCTTGAAAAGACAAATTTTTGAACTTTAAAAACGTTTAAAAACGGCTATAAACAGTCACATATTCAAACTTTAAAAACTGGAAAAACTGTATCTGTAGTCGACTATTGTTGACATTAGTCGACTACACTGAGTTCAAACAGACTCTGTGTTTTCGGAAAATTTCTCAGTAGTCGACTATAATGCTCATTAGTCGACTACACTGTATTTTGACAGAAACTTATAAAATAAAATTTGAGTTCAGTAGTCGACTATAATGTTGATTAGTCGACTACACTGTAAAATATCAGAACACCTGAGTAGTCGACTATAATTGCTATTAGTTGACTATACTGTAAATCGACAGAAACATGAATTTGAGTTTAACACAAG
>BQKN01066856.1:0-15196 GCA_022839385.1 Asparagus kiusianus
ATTAAATGCTGGGTAGGGGAACCCTTCCCATCAAACGGCGTAAAGTTAATCAGATTAAACTTTGCCGGATATGGGATCGATTCCCACTCCCTCGGATATGGGCAGGGTATACCGGATCTTTTTACCTCCTGAGCATTCATCAATGCATTGATCTTGCTCTCCAGGTCTTTCATCTTCCTGTCCTCACTCGTCTCGGTCTTCGAGTGGCTTCTGGGAGAGGCGGCGTGGTCCTCTTTTGCATTTTCTTCTGCGGGACCACCCCCAGTGTTGGTATTGACGGGAGGAATGTTGACATTATCCGCTTCCCGTTCATGCTCCTCTGGATTGCGTTGGCTCGGTTCTCCTTGGTGAACCGTCATTGCCGCGATCTGTTGATCGTGCATCTCCCTCATCCGTTGCATGGCCATCTCCATTTCAAATTTGAAGCTCTCCTTTTGCTTGGCTAGGGCTTCTTCAAGTATCTTCGACATTTGCTCGGTGCTGATCATGAGCGACTCATAAGGTTGGCCTGCACTTGAAGCCGTGTCATCGGAGGCGACGGCGGAGCAGGTATCAGAATCAGCATCGGATTCCTCCTCTTCTAGGGAAAGTCCCTTGTGTACTCTTGGGTAATTGTTTCGTTTGATGGTTCCCGACCGTAGCCACGTCATGCATCGGGATGCCTCGGCAAGCTGTTCCAAGTTGAGACGTGGTGTTGATCCCCCTCTGCCGGTCATGTTGACTGACACTTTCGAGTATTCATCCTCTCGTCGGAGCGGTTTCTTCTTGTGGAAACGCTTCGGCTTGGAGAGTCTCTCGAATACCGAGATTCTTGTTGGGGTCTGAGCACAGCAACACTCGGACAGCACTGCCTTGATAATGTTGGCACACGGGCAGTGGGACTCCTGCATGTACCTCTTTCGAGATTTTTCCACACCCCCAGCCCTGTAGTACAGCTCATCAGCTTGATAGCTGGAGCAACCTACGGAGTGCTGGTGGATGTCCCTCGGTATAACACGCTCATCCTCAGATGAGTGTGTTTCCCTTTGGGAACACAAAAATTGGTTAGACTTTTCAAGAGTGGCCCGTTCAATTTTACGCTTTTGGGAGCGTAGAAACCGAACGGGCTCTTTCAGTTCGGCTCGCAATTCAGTGCGGCCGGTGATAGGGGCTTTCCCTTTGTCAATATTCTTGGGGGGATTGATTCCACCCCCAGTCTGGATTTTAGTTTGGGGACCTTTCAATGGTCCCAGCCGTTCTTTGACGGGTATTCTGCCTCGGTTCTCCTGTAAGGGACCGAGACGACTCGTCAAAGGAAGCTGGGATCTTGAATGATCCCCTTTTTTACCTGGCCCTGTTGAGGGTGCCGGTACGGGAGGAGTAGGCTCTGATTTGGTTGAACTCTGGGCGATAATTTTGCCCTTCTTGGTTTGAGGTGTTGGGTTTGCCTTGGGCACCCACACCGATTTGCTCTTGGACGGCGTTTTGACCGCCGATTCTTGCTGCATCTCCTCTGCCTTCTTTAGGAGGAGCCGGGCATGTGCAAGTAGAGCACGGCGCTTCTTGATTCGCTCCTCGAGCGTAGAGCGGTTCCTCTTGACGCGGACCCACTCATTCGCTCCTGATTTGGAGGGGAAGTTGATTACCTGCCGCTGCTCTTGTCGCTGCCTCGACTTCAAGTCCTCTGCATAGCGCACTCCATCCTTTGACTCCTTGGCCTTGGCGAGCTGTTGAGCGAGACGTTGGCGACGTCTTTGAAGCGCTCTCTTTGATGGAGTTGGAGCAGCATCACCTATCGCCTTTGTGGCGGTTGGATCTACGTTCTTGACCACACTGATCGACGCAAGGCCGTTGTGTGGTGCAAGTGTAGTGGCAGCGACGGCGGGGTCTTGAATTGAGGAGTTGGAGATCCCGCAAGCCCTTTTTGGAGATGGGTTCTTCCTATGCCGGTGCGGAGAGGCAGATCTGGAGGAGGAAGAGGAGAGGTACTCTTCATACTTCTGCTGGTCGAACTCGTACTCGACCTCTTCATTCACCCGGATCTTGAAGGCCGGTTGCGTCACTCCGATCTCGGCAGCGTGATCGGTGGCTCCCACTGTGGTCGCCAGCTTGTTTCCGGTAAAAGTTGCTGTTTTCATTACTTGTTCTCTTTTTCGAGATCTGTTACAACTTCAAGCGTTACAACAGTATAAAATGAAAACAAAAGGGTTACAACTTAAACGAAAATAAACACGAGAGCCCGGTTTGGTACGGTCTCGCTTGCGTGGGTTGTTGGCCTGTGACGGGGACGTCGATGTCCGTGGACCGCCGACTCTTCAAGATCCTTGCCGATAAAATCCGGCAGAGTTTCGTCTATCCGCGTAGGATATAGAAACAGAACCTCGTCGATCCGCGCAAGATCTAGAGGTTATAAGCGTATATCTCGGCTAAAACGAGATAATAGCTCTTCTTAGTGTCACCGCAAAGGAGCAACACTAAGGATCAGAGAGGGGGGGTGAATGAACCTTGATGAAGAAACTCTGACTCCTCACTCCAGCAGGGCTTCGCCGCTTCAGACTCTAGAATTTCAGATCTCGAGGATAATCCCAAGACCGGAAATTCTTCTCCAAGAGCTAAATCAGCGCCAAAATCAAGAGCCCTTCACAAAGGAGGCCTAGGGGGCTATTTATAGCCAAAAGGAGAGGGGGGGGCTGATATGGACACCCCTAAGAGGAGAGACACCCCCCTAGGGGTGTCTTGGCCAAGGCCGGGACACCCCCCATGGGGTGTCTCGAGCCAGCCGAGACATATTCGTGTGTCCCCGGTTCAGCCCGGGGCTGTGCCGTTGTCCCGCTGTTGACTCGCCGTTGACTTTTCGTCCGAACTCGGATTTGGGTGATTTCGGATGCGTTGGAATCGTGACGGCGAGCTCTGTAGGCCCCGATGGTTGGATTATCTGTGGGGTGATCGAGGCGCAGCGGGCGTTGGTCTGATTGCAGTGATAGCGGGGTTTTCGGTCAACCCGTATCCTTGCGATTCTGACATTCTGTCGGCTCACGTAATCCGTCAGTCTGCTTCAGTCGCTCACCGGCGTCATTTGAGCTCTTGTGAACTGGGTAGCGTCGTTCGATCGTCGATCGTTAACACTGAGCTGTGAGTGGGGACCTATCGGCAATTTTCGATGCCTACAATACGCGGCAGAATTAAGCTGTCAGGGTACGAAGCCCCCGATGGATGCACGCTATCGTCGCCGATACTAGGGAGTAAGACTTCCTGTGAGCTAAACAAACCGCCGGGTACACGACCTCCACAGGAAGAGCTTCGAAAGAGTGAGTAGGGATCATGCACCTCTTCAACCATAACATGAGGTACCCCGCAAGCAGCGCCTTCCCTGAGATGGGCGACTTCGCCTGATCATGGAAAGAGTGAAAGACTGTACCAGACTTAAATCCACCTTCATCGCGGTCGAGAGTCACGGTCCCCCCCTCTTCGGTTATCCTTGTCTCCACCTCGGATTGGTCGCATATGCCCAACGGGAGGGCAGGCTTCCCCTTAACATCGTTCCCTGGGAACAAGTAATCAACCCAATTCTTGTGGCTGATCCCCTTCTTCTTCCCCTTATGATCTGCCGCCCCCAAGGTGCTGAGGCAGATGTGGTAGTGGCAGAGTAACTCCCACAAAGTCTCAACCACCAAGGGCGAATGATTGGACAATTGATCGATCTCGGTTTGATCGGGGACGTACTCCTCGTAAGGAAAGTCCCCCAGAGGCAGCCCCGACACGTCGTACATCTCGTGTGGGGTAATACTGAGCTCACCATTGGGGGTGAAAAATGTGCCGTTTTCCGCACAATACAGTTCCAAAATGCTGTGGAACTGAGAGGCGTTGATCCGCAAGCCATGTCGAGTAGCTTCGACGGCCACGTACAGCTCCGTGTTCTTGAGATCAGCATTCTCAGCCAGAACACGGTCGGTGATCTTGGACCACCAAGTGTCACTGCCGGGCGCAGAATAGACCCACCCCGGAGCTCTGAAATCCTTTGGGGGAAAGCTCCCTCCGACTCGGAAGAAGCGGTGACGGAAGGTCTCCGCCGCCGCTATCGACTCCCCCACGGGCAGTTCCGCGGACATTAAGCCAGGACGCAGACCCGTCACACGCTTACATGAGCCATCCACTCCATATCCAGCGGTAGAGCCCGTGAAAACGCCACAAGTGACCCCATCTTGAGTCGGGGTCAGCTCCCAGTTCATCATCCGAGGAACCGCGAGGGACCGCAGCTCGACGATCGAGAACCCCCTCGACATGCTGGGGAGGTAGTAACGAGTCCCTTCCACCGTGTGGAACCACATGCTCTCTTTGAGCAACAGGGCAGAAGGGTCGGTCGTGGCATCGCCGAACAAAAACTGAGGTTTCGGCAGCTCCACCCTAGCATCATCTGTCAGCGCCGCATCGGTCATCAACTCGCGCAGTGTCAAGTGGTGACCGTCTGTGACCCTCTTTATCAAGCCATTCGGCTTGTCGGCGGTGAACGCTGGTACTGGAGCCAGTGAGGGAAATCGGGGAGGAGCCGTGTAGTTCGTACCACCGGCGTGGCCAATAGCCACACCCTCCGGGAAAGCCTCATCGGAGAGAGTTGCTGCAAGAAAGGAAAATCGATTAAGACAAAATCCGCTGTAGGGGTAAAATCGCCCATCAAGCAGAGGTGGGCGAAATCGCCTGTCAAAAGGGGGAACCCACTTCGAACAAGGTTTACCCGTACAAGCGACACTGCCCTCTAACAGGAAAAAGTCAAACTCGCCTATCAGGCTGAGTTCGCCCACGGAGACAAAGGTTACCATCTAAAGGCAAATAGGGCAAGCTTTGCCCAAAATCGGGGAAGCCGCCAAAGGGCGGCGGAATTTCGGGATAATGGGCAACACTCATCTCCCCAAATTCGACGCCTAAGACCTACACGAGGTCATCCAACAAACCCATCGACATACCTGAGCGCAACTCCGGAGCACTGGCGGGCATGCCGGCGGAGAGACGATCGGAGTAACCTCCAGGGCCTGCACCTCTCACTTTGCGCCTCCTAGGTTTTGGAGCCATTGAAAGATGGGGCGGGAACTCTTGTCTTAGGAATTCTTTTCAAGATTCAACAGCACGTTGAATCCCAAAGGAGGAAAACAGCGGGTTTAAAAAGGGGGAGTTGTCCACGTGGCCACGATCGCCCTCGAGAGGCGGATCCCCTACGAACGGGAAACGTGGCCGCGATCAAATTCGATGGTCCAGATCACCCTCATCGACGGTTGCATCCAACGGTTGAATTCGAAAACCACGGCCACGATCAGAACGAGGCACATGGAGCGGAGCCAAACTGTCGAATCATGATAATAATACGCCGCGTTAAGCTGGAAAAACACGAAACCCCGTAAATGGACACGTGGTTTACTCACATTAGGCCTACTTTCGCCCAAAAGTAAAGTCTCGATGGCGAAGGCTCGAATGAAATCCGCAAGTCACTCAAAATTTCGCCACCTATGCCTAACTTTGCCCGCGCGACTCAACTCGCCTTCAGGAAGCAGGCGACTCGCCCAAAACCCAGAAACCGACAAGGGGACTTCATTGAGACCCGCGCCCTAGACGGCTAGGGGTCAGAATAGAAATCTTAGCGCTAAGCCTAAGAGAAACTATTCGACAACTCATCATACTGAGGGGAATAGTATGGCTAGCCCGATTCAAACGGTAATCGGTAAAGGCAGATCAAACCCATTGATAGCTGAGGGTTTGCTAAAAATCCTAATGTACTTGATCCATCCGAAGCTGCTTTATTCAAAGTATTCCAGACCACACGTAAGTCGGTTTTGGTCTGAAAACTTTGAAGGGGGTCTTGTAGACGGTAAAAATTACCGCGGCGGATTAGTGAACGAATTCGCCCACAGAACAGGGCCACCCTCTCTTAGGAGAATAACCTACCAAGTGGATTCGCCGGCATGAGGGCCCCCACATCGGTCGCACCCACCAAATCACATGGATCCGCCAGTGAGGCGAATCCGCCTTATTAGCCAAATCCGCCTGCCGAAGAGGAGCTCAAATCCGTCCCCAAATGCCAAGGCCACTTGCCAAGAGCCACGTCTGCTTACGTGAGCCAGAGACCAGGTTTCCAGGGACAAGCCTTCTCTGCCTCCCACGATGCAAGGTAAGGAGGCACAGTACCCCAAGTTCGTCAGACGACAGTCCGCAATTCAAACGAACGAGACGAGCGCCGAACCGACCTGTATACTCATAAATGCGGGTCACCTCACCCATCAGAATGGAGAACCGAAGCCGCCGGCGTGCGGCAAGCTGTCTGGAGTCCGTCCAGGCATGAGACGTCCATTCTCCTGCCCCTATTCAGACATAGGGTGAGGGGAGGAAGGGTACAGCACCCCAGGACCGCCGGATGGTCACTCGGTACCTCGCCGCACAAGTGAGCGGACGGTTGCCAGAGCCATCTGCGTCCACATAAATGCAGCGTACCGCGCTCCAAGCGAAAGGTCAGAGCCACCGACGTTCGACGAGCTGTCCAGGTCCACTCAAGTGTCTGGCAGTCGCTGTCACGAGTGCGAGGAAGGGCTTTCCCGCTCCTACACGACGTGACACGACATGTAACCCCAAAAGACAACCGTTTGTTGTACAGGGGACAATAGGATGTCCTTGAACAGTGTATGGTCACATCCCATGGTTCAAGGGACAACCAAACGGTCCCCCTCCCACTTAAAAAAGCTCCTTGCAGCAGCCAAAAAGGGGGGGATCGATCGATAAACAAAAAAAAAATCGATCAAACAAGGATCGCCAAGGAACGAAAGGATTCGAACTCCTTCACCCAGAGCTTCTACTGAGTACTGAAGCTCTCCTCAACAATCTCGGTCGAACCGTCCAAGGGAAGCAGACCCGGCGCGAGCACCGGGCGAAGCATCCTGTAGCTACCTCAAAGTCCCCACAAATATAAATAAGGAGGGCATTCCCTCTGCTTCTGTTGTAATTCAGATTGATTTAGTTTGTAATAAGCTTTCTTATCAATACAAACGAAATCCCTCCCCTTTCCCGGGAAAATCAGAAGTTTACACCTACAATAGTATCATACAAGTGGATGTTGTATTGGGGGCTTGGTCACCCAAAAAAAATAAGGGGCCTAGTCACATCCCATTTTATATTTTAGGGCCTAGACACAATTTTCTCTTTAATTTATAATAAAATATAATATGTAATATTATAATTACTAATTAATTATAACTATATTTAATTTTATTAGTTCATATATTATACTATATTATATTAATATGATATATTATATAATAATTGATATAATATATTATAATATTATTTAAAATACTATATTGTTATTAAAATATAATATTATATATTACTATAATTACTATAATTTATATGGGATAATGATGATATGGCTCATTAAAATATAATATTTATAATAATCATAATATATTATTAATATATGTGCAATATTATTTATTAAAATATTATTAATTATTATATTATATTATATTAATTTTATATACAATATTATATATAGTATCATACTTTAAGAGAAAGTTGACTTTTACTATTTTTATTGTAGCAATAAAATATTATTTAATATTATAACTACCCTAATATTGATAATATATTTAAGATTATTAATTAATATAATAAAGTGTAATAGAAAATAGTAAATTATTATATAAATAAAAAATATTCTATGTAATAGAATATATTATCATATTAAATTATACTATAATGTAATTAATGTATTATTATATTAAATATATAAACACTAAATTATAATATAATATTTTATATTATAAAAAAATACTACAATAATATTTTTATTCTAACTAGTAGGTTATATATTAAATAATATAAAATAATATCATAATAATATAATACTAATATTATAATAGATAAAACATTATTAGCTAATATGTAATAATGATATATAATAATATTATATTAGATGATATTATATAATATTTTATTATACTAAGTTATATCTAATTTTTATAGCATAATATAATTAAGATATATTATATATTATAATATAATTAATATATATTAGATTTAAAAATTAATGCTTTAAATTTATCCCACTTTCTTCATGATTGTCCAAAAGTTATGAATGAGGCAATTTTTAGAGGTTGGGCTAAAAATTTTGTATAGAAACAGGATAATTTTGGGAAAAGTGGAGGGTAATTGTCTTAATCTCATTGTGCCAATGAATAACACTATAAAGTAAAATCTCAATCTCATTATCTCAATGAATTCACTAATACAAAATAGGGTATTGGTGACGGATATCGAATCCGTCGCCAATACAAACATTGGTGACAGGTCGTTTCCCGTCGCCAATACCCCGTCACCAATGTCGTACATTGGCGACAGAACATGTCCGTCGCCAATGTTTTCCCATCGCTAATACGTATTGGCGATGGAAGGGGGTTCGTCGCTAATAAGTATTGGTGACGGGATTTACCCATCGCAATACCTGTCGTCATCACTAAGTATTGGCGACGAACTTTGCCGTCGCAAATACTTATTGGCGACGACAATTATTAACGACGTGGTTTACCCGTCGCCAATACTTATTAGCGACGAACCCCGTCTGTCACCAATGTTGTGTTGGCCTTCTTATTTTGATGATGTTTAACAAACAATTTATTACTAATGTTGTTTGTCTAGTGTTTGTGCATTCCTATGTTTTGTAGACAAACAACGTTGTTGGAGGATGGATGGATTGCGCCATAACGACGATATCAAATGGAGGTTGGCGGAATTGTGGAGTGAAGCAACGTCAATTCAAGTTAAAGATCCAATTACAAGCTTCATCCGCAACGTGTACCAAGTTGAGCTCAATGAAGATCAAGAACAAGCTTGGGTAACTTAGTTTAGGTTTTATATTATGTGTGTTAAGTACTCTAAGCTCAAATTTTCTATACACACACATTATATTGGTTTTCATACATATATATAGTGATATATATGTATATATATACATAAGTTTTGGTTTCTATGTATATAGTTATATACAAGTTTTGGTTTTGTATATATACAGTTATATATATACACATATGTTTTTGGGTTTATATATGAAACAAATGAATAGGATTGGAAAATACTATGTTGTTTCATGTTTACGTGCCTATATATGATTTCGTCTTTAACAAGTTATATTTAATGAAATCATATTTAGTATTTTGAATATATTGCATAGAATATGCAATCCTATGAAAATATTGTATTTCTAGGTTATAGACTTCATAACAACATGTTGTCAAGTCTATACAATCATTTCATAAGGTTTCAAAATGTTGTTTGAGTCAAAATATCAAAATAACAATTTCCATGTTTTCATGTTTTTGAACATATTTGCAAAATGATGATATCTTTCATTTGGGAAGTCCTTTTTCGAATCATTCCCCAAAGTTTTACATTTTTTGGAATTTATTTGATATTTTTAAACAGCGTTTTAAGATCAGCTGAACAGTTTTCATTTTCTGTCATATCCGTTTTCGGTCGACCGCACCGGTCGACCGAACCTAAGGTCAAAAGTTCACTCTGCCGACAGATAGTCGTCGGTCGACCGGTCCGGTCGACCGATGAAATTTTCGGTCGACCGATGACTTTTCCGGTCGACCGACAGGCGTTTTGTCAGCTGCTAACGGCTATTTTTTTGACCGTTGCCTTGGGGTTTTTTCTGTCATTTGACTTGGGATTTTCAGCTGAGTTTTGGAGGGTATAAATACCCATTGCTGATGTCTTTTCAAGTGGGAATTAAGAAGTTTTTTAAACCAAGTATTAAACAAGGGTTTAAACAGTTTTAGTTTGGTTTAAGTGTGTTTGGGTTTTGTTTACAAAGGAGGAAGCTTTACTGCAGATTGGGGGATTCTTTCTCAATCTTCTTCATCATCTTCTTTGTGTTTTAGAGAAGTTTTTCTAAACTCAAACTCTAGCTTTATACTTATATAACTGTTTGATTATCATTGCTCTTAAGCTAGATTTTATATTTGAGTTTAGTTGAATTGATTTTATTTACTCATTGTTACACACACCCACATTGAGCTTTTAGTATTTACATACATAGTATAGTTGGGTGGTGAGTGATTGTAACATTGAGTTGTGCTTTAATTGTGTTCTCATCTATTGTAGAGAACAAATTCATATTTGTTACTTTGTGAGATTGTAAAGTTTTCGGTGAGCTAGAAAACCGAGTGTGTAGTTCCTAGAGGAGAGGAACGGAGACGTAGGTCGAGGGGACTGAACTCCGTGAAGAAAATTGTGAGGAGTGACGTTGTTCGGTGAGCGTTGAAAACCGACATTGTGAGGTGTGTAGAAGTTCCGGCTTCCAAACCGGATTGTGATAGTGGATTTCTCCCCGGGAGTGGGGAGCGGAGACGTAGGACGGAAGGTCCGAACTCCGTGATCATATTGAGCGTGCTTTGGCGTTTATTTATACTTGTGTTTATATTTCTTATCGCCATTGTCATTAGCTCATTATTTATATGATCCACTATCTAGTTTATATTGTTTACCCTTGTGTTAGTTGACATATCCTTGCATATATCATATTGAATATCTCTTTGGTAGGATATATCATCTTGTGTTGGTTTATATATATCCTTGCACATATTTCTATCATATAGGATATATCACCTTGTGTATATTGCATATTCTTGCACATATCTCTTTGTATATCTATCTTGCAAGAATACACTTGTTAATTAATTTTAATTGGCATTTAATCGGATTAGATTAGCATAAGACCCTAATCACCCCCCCTCTAGGGTCTAACATGTTGATGCCGTCGCCAATACATATTGGCGACGACATAGAACCGTCGCCAATGCATATACCAATCTAATTATTTAGTCATATTCGATTCGGTAGTTCATTTAATGCTAAACAAATATTTTTTAGAATTCGAGTTTGCTAAAGATTAGAATTTGAGCAGTCGTATATTTAATTTGTTTGTATATTAAATATTTTTTAAAATTGATCACGTGTTATTATTTGTATTATTACATATATGATGTCGTATTTTAACCATTTACCTTTTCAACTTATGTTTTATATACCGAATTTAAGACTTAAATAAACTTAAATTTGTTTTCTAATTAAATATTAATTTAAATATATACACATCATATAGTATAAATGAATAATTTTTATTTATGAATTTTAATACTAATTGAAAATTAATTATTTGGCGGAATAAATATACTTTGATATTCGATAAGTATTCATGAGTTTTTGGCTTCGACTTTGATTAATTTAGAGAAAATGATGAGAAAATGGTGAGAGGTTAATGAATCATTTTTAGTTATACGTTTTACGAACACGTAATCATATTAATCTTGCGAATGATATACCAGAACTTATCATAGCTCTTTTTAATTAATTAGGAAGTATGTTATCTTTTAAATTTATTATCTTTTATTGTTTATGCTAGTAGATTCGATGACCTCCACTACTCTTATTTAGCTTTATTTACGGATGAACTTGACCCTTGCAAACAACATTAATAAATGTGAGAAGAGCATAATGAGATTTAATCATTAAAGAAACATATAAAAATAGTTTGGATGAAGTTCTCTTAGAGTTTTATAAAGTTAAGAGGAGAAAGAGCCGTCCACATTGAGTTATAGCGTAGATGATATATGTTGGAGGAAATTTTTTTAATGAATTTGGTTTTCACGTTTTAACGGGTCAACTAGGTCTATAAGGGTTAACTTTTTATAATTAAAAGTCAAGGAAAACTAGTAACAATAGTAAATATTGTTATGATTTGAGGGATGTAATAGAAATTTCCATGATTTGAGTGAGTAAATTTGAAATATTGAAGATTTGAGGGACTAATTTAGAAATATTGAATATCTGAGGGACTAATATTGAAATAATTCAATCATTAACTCTGACTCAAGGATGTAAAAGGAAAATTAGTGAGAATAGTTAGATTTTAGGGTTGTAATAGCAATTTCTATGAGATTTCGGGAACTACTATGAAAATATAAAAACTTTGAGGGGCTAAAATTAAAATATCCTAGACATAAATATCTCAACAAAACCCTAATCCAAACCCTCTCTTCTCAGCCGCCGTTCTCTCTCTTTACCTTAGTGCTTCATTCTGAAAACCGCTAGCCTCCCTCGACGATACGACGCCCTCGACGACCCACTGCACGCCGCCCTCGACCGCACGATGCAGTCGACGACCCATCTCCCTCGACGACCCACCGCAGGCTGCCCTTGACCACACGACGCCCTCGACCACACGACACAGTCGACGACCCGCCTCCCTCGATGACTAGCCGCACGCCGCCCTCAACCGTACGCCTCCCTAGACGACCTACCGCCCTCAACGACCTAACCGCACGCCACCCTCGACCATACGACGCCATCGCCCGCACCCTGCCCTTGACGATCTGCTGCATGACATCCTCGGCGATCAGACGCCCTAGCCAGCCCTCCTTAGAGAGGTATTTTCAAAAAATTTAAATATTTTTGAATTTTTAGAGTATTTTTTAGTTGCTGTTGTTATATTTTGAATATTGTAGAATGACTTTTACCATAAACTTGATTTTATCCATAATTACAACACAAATCTTTAAACCTTATCAAAACCCTAACCCATAAAAGAAATTGGTAATAAATCTAACTTATCCCTTAATAATAGTAATTACCCAAATAATTATCCTTATTATTTTTAGACATATAACCGTAATACCCTAAAATATGTGAATTAATCAAATATATATATATATATATATATATATATATATAATTAGTAGTGTGATTTATAATACAATAATGTGTTATATATTAATTTTAGGTGAATAACAAGTTAACGTCAGCTGTAGATCCCCGTCCAATAATTACTACCAATTATTTTGATTTATAATACAAATGGACGATTCCACTTTGGGTATGAAATTTAAATTTATACCGAAAAGGATCGCTTAATGTATATTATAAGTAGAAAGAATTGAAAAGTAACTATTGGATCTATCCAGTTCGGATGGGTTAGGAATATAGTAGTGTAACATCTAACTTGGTATACTTTGTACACTTTCATTTCTAGAAAATTTCGGTCGCACGTACTTGTTGTTCTCTGGGTACAATAAGCATATGTTGTTATGTGTATCAGCCTATTGCTTACTGATTTTGGTCCATTACTGATACACATAATAACATCTGTATAGTATACTTGGAGAACAGCGGGTAGGTGCAGCCGGAATTTTTAAAAATGAAAATACACATAGTATTCAAAGTTAGATGTAAGCACTACTATATTCTTAATAGGATAGAAACCTTCCTATGATAGCCGAGAGTGTTGGTTTAAATTAGGATTACTTATCATAGAGTGTTAGCTTTTATTTGGTACAACAATGGACATTATAGAAGAGTAATTTCATTCGTTTGATTATTTGTTCAATAAACTAAAATAAAGACTATTAAACTTAAGACGATTTATGAGATATTAAATTAATTAATAAGTTTACCTATTATATAGATAAGAGAAGTTCCTGATAAGTCGTGGATTGATATTCCCATATTAAAAAGAATATTAAAAGGTGATACTCGATATCGAGACGGATGAGAAGCATTCCTTGAGTATGCATATGCTAATCCGAGCGATTTTTTGTGTTATCCATGTAGTAAATGAAGGAATAGAGGTTTGGTGGATAGAGATGCTATACAAAGACACCTAGAAAGATGGGGATTTGATGAAAATTATAAATGTTATAGTTTTTACGGAGAAGGTGAAGATATTGAATTAGATAATAGAAATATAGACGATACACAAGCAATGTTTAACGATATTATGGTAGTTACAGAAGTTGATGAAGTTCCAGAAGTACTAGAGGTTGTTAAAGTTCCTGGAGATGCAGATGATGTCCAAAATACTAAAGATGTGCATGATACCCGGGCCTACAAAAATTTAATGAAGATATTGGAAGACGACGAGAAGAATATGTATGATGGTTGCACCGAGTATAGTAGATTGTCATTTATTCTTCAACTGATGCGTATTATGACCCTGAGTGGAATGGCAGATAAATATTTTTAAATGCTTCTTAATTTACCACGCAAGGTAATTCCTGACGGAAAGAATAGCATACCAGAAAAGTGTTATGATGCAAATAAGATTATTGGTGCTCTGGATTTAGATTACAATACGACCGATGCTTGTCCTAATGATTGTGTCTTTTATTATAAGGATAACAAGAAACTTGAGGAATGTCCAAAGTGTGGAGTGTCTCGATGGAGAAAGAATGCACACACATTAACACGAAAGTCAGATGAATCAATGAATCAACAGAAGAAAATTCTAGTGAAGGTGCTTCGACATTTTCCCTTAGTGCCTCGGTTACAACAGCTGTATATGGCAAAAACATAGCAAAAGATATGCATTGGCATAAGGAAGGACGTGTAGATGATGGTAAAATAAGGCATCCAGCAGATGCAAAGGCATGGAAGCATGTGGATCAAACTTTTTCCTCATTTGACACAGAGTGCAGGAATGTCAGACTTGGTCTATCTAATGACAGATTCAACCCGTTTAGCATTGTTAGTTCGGGATGGTCTACTTGGCCAGTTGTGTTAATACCCTATAATTTGTTACCTGGACTTTGTATGAAGCAATCATATATGATTCTTTCATTATTGATACCAGGCAAACATTCACCTAGAAATAACATAGATGTGTTCATGGAGCTGTTAATTGATGAGTTAAAACTTCTCCGGGATGAACAAGTCCCAACATATGATGCATTTTCTTATGAGTCATTTAATCTCCGTGCTATTCTTATGTGGACGATTAATGATTTTCCAGCTTATGATAATCTCTTTGGTTGGTCTACGAAAGGGACATTCGCTTGTCCTGTATGTGGTCCGAACTTCAAAGGCTTTTATTTACAATACAGTCAAAAAATGTGTTATTGGTTTAAAAAAAGATAATTACGAAAATGACATAAATTTAGGGGCAAAAAATGGGCAAATAAGTTTGATGGCCAAGAAGAGAAAAGAGGGGAGCCACGTGAAATGACTAGAGATGAGATTGTGAACTTGTTTGAGGGATATCCTGAATTCAAGTTCGGAAAGAGCTAATTTACAAAAGAGGAAATTCTCTGTGACGCCCCTGGGTTCACGCAAGGCTGCAGTCCGAGGTGAAACCAAGAATATCAAACCTGCCATGCACCACACCGTGCAATAACACGTTTCACCATCA
>BQKN01066856.1:15206-26147 GCA_022839385.1 Asparagus kiusianus
TATAGATAATTCACACATATATATACATATATACTATAGAAATTTTTTGGGGTTTTACATTCTCGCTCCGAGACACACTTCCATCATGAAGAGGGAACCTAAACGAAAGAGGCAAGTGTGGAGTTTAGATATCACACATGTTGAGGATTTGCCAACAGGATGGACAAAATTTAGTATATTCTTTTAGGTGCCTTACTGGCACAAGCTCAAACTCCGACACGATTTAGATATAATGCATATTGAGAATAATATATGTAATTACTTATTGTCCACACTCGTACAAGATGGTAAGAAATCAAAGGATGATTTAAGGGCTCGGCAAGACTTGAATGCGTTGAACATCCGACATGATCTGCAAGCACAATAAGTCACCAATGGAAAGTTTGAGTTGCCTTTAGCTCGTATTACAATGTCAAAAGTTGAGATGCAGAGATTCTGTGAGGTTCTTAAGTCGGTGAAGTCATCAAATGGTTACTGCTCTAATATTTCAAATAATATCCATGTGAAAGAGCAAAAACTTTTAGGACTTAAGACTCATGATTATCATATCCTTCTTCACCAATTGCTTCCGGTAGCATTTCATAACAACATGGCTGATGAAGAAGTAGCAAAAGTTATAATAGAATTTTGTAAATTTTTTAAAAAGTTATGCTCAAAAGTTATTAATATTTATGAATTTAAGGTACTAAAAGCAGAAATGAATGAAACCCTTTGCAAAATGGAGATATTCTTCCCTCCATTATTTTTATGATCATGGTCCATCTCACACATCATCTTGTAGATGAGGCATTACTCGGAGGACCAGTTAACTATCGTTGGATGTATCCCATGGAGAGGTTAATCAAAATTTAGTTAAGGCTATTTACATTACATGTAACTGCTTTATATTAACAACTCATATTAATGTTATCTTTAGATATTTAGGTTTCTTAAAACGAATAATGTGAAATCGGGCTCATCCTGAAGGTTCGATTGCTGATCGTTACGTGGCAAATGAATGTATGATGTTTACCTCTCGGTATATATAAGGTGTACATACAAAAAATAAGGAGATAAATAGTAATAGTGATGACACCTTTTAGGAAAGTACCAAGATGAACAAAGACTATTCCATAATTGACTTGAATCAGGCTCATGCTTTCTTATTGTAGAACCTAGAAATCTTTGAAGATTACCGCAAGTAAGAAATTAACTTTAACAAATATGAATTTTTTGAATTATATCAATAGTCTCTAATTTTTTGTATCAACAGACGACATTTGGAGGAGTTGCATTTAGAAATAACTGGTGCATCAACGCAGAATAAAATTGCTAAAATTCATAAAAAACATTTTGCCGGGTGGGTCATAGCTGAAGTAAGTTAAGTGTATTTTATTTTACATTAATTTTGGGAATAAACAAGACTAACTATTTAACGCTAATTTGTGTTAATGTGCAACATTAGGTAGAAAGACAAATATGTGCTAGTTTGTTAGTGTCAGAAGAGATAAGTATTCACTCACATGGACCGCACTACACAGTTAAACAATGTAGCAGATCTCGTGTAAATGGGTGTTTATTTCAATGAGTAGGGCTTGAGGAGGAGAGAGTTACCCAAAACAGTAGGGTCATGGCTGCATTCTCTAAAGAATGTTATTCAAGCTCAACTGATCAAAATCTGGTACTTGGTGATGTAATTTATTATGGACAATTAGAAGATATTGTGGAGATATTATATGCGTACGGTAAAAAAATGTACGTAGTTATGTGATGTTTAAGGTTCGTTGGTGTCATGCAGACAGTACTAGGGATACATATGGTTTTCATCTTGTAACTCTAGATAATGAGATATATCTTGATATGAAGTTTATGTTTACAAATCAGGCTACTCAGTGCTTTTACATTAAAGATCCTAGGAAGCTGAATGTCTGGGTCGTATTGTATAAGGACTCGAGGACTCTTGTTCAGCTTGCTCTTGATGAAAACTTGGACAATTCTAATGACCCAAATGAGGCGGAAGGAGAAATTTTTCTTAATTACGCATACCCTCAGAATGTTAATTTTAATATGTATACTTCGCAAATTTGACTTGATATCTATAATGTAGGAGATCGAATATAAAGATACTTATGCAAATTCGACTTGATATCTGAAATGTAGGAGATTGAATACAAAGATCCTTTTGTAAATTTGACTTGGTATCTTGTACTTATTTATTAAATACTTCAATTATGTTAGATTAACAATTTAAGTTGCAGATGAGCCAAAGAATTAGGAGGCTATCTTTTCCATTGGATCGAGAAGGTCCATCATCCGGTATGCATATTCAAATTTTATTTAAGTAAGTTGTATTTGATATAAATATGCATTATATTTACTATTTTGTTTATTCATCTAGGATCGTCCTCATGACCATCTCAGAGTCCGTTATCTCTACATAGATCGTCATCCATTGAAGGTATAAAATTTGCTTGTTTTGTTGCTGACAATTATAGCACGCATTCATCTTTCAATAAACTAATTGCTTTATTTAGTTTGAACTTTATGTTCATGTAATTACCTTTCCTTTATTATTCTTGTTCTAACAACTACACATATTTATTTAATTGTATTATGTCAATTGATAAATTTATATGCTCATATCTTATTTTTTTAATTTGTTAAATATTACGGGGACATCTCAAATGGGTACACCATAGCATCAAGACGCACCACCAGATCTAGGTATTATACATTTGTAATGTAATGATATTTTAATGTAATGTAATGATATTTTATATTCCTAATAAATATTTGCAGACAATGCTAATTCTTAATATACATTTGTAATGTAATGCTATTTTATTCCTAATAAATATTTACAGACAATGCTTGCGATGGATTTGGTGATGACGAGATCGAGCACTAGATAATGTCTGTATCTTCTCAGTCAGAGATAGCATGTCTTCGCCCATGGACTCCATTAGTATATCACATCCCTCTATCAGAAAAATCTATTGAATTACAAAAAAATAAGATAGGAACAACAAATTGAAGAAAGATGATATTAAAAGAAGTGCCATAAAACAGAGACTAGATAAAGCTATGTAAGATTTAATGAGGAAAAAGGATAATAATTTTGTTTAAACTTTAGAGATTTCCTACTTATTTACTTATTTAAGTTTATAAGAAATTTATTTCTCTTTGTCTTTGTAGGCAAAAAAGATTATGAGAAACCTGGTAGGCATAAGAGTGAGGAAAAGACAAAAGTACCTCCGAAAGGGAACTGGGGCATTATGGAGTGGAAGGGCAACATTCCTATTGGGGATTGGGCTGTCAGATTTAATAACTTGATTGGTTTTTTAATAAGAGATCCAAGATCCATTAATATTTCTCATAACTTTGAGGAGCAAAAATTTAAAGGCATAAAGAAGATTTGAGAGAAGCTCATGGTAATTATTTATTATATTACTGCTTATTTTATTTACAATTCACAATGATTATTCTTATAGTGTAATTTTTTTGCCATGTAACTTGCATGATTATTATTGTCTTGAGGACAACCCAGAATCTTGGGATTATGTTATCCCCAAAATGGTCAAGCTTATTCGGGGGTTGAAAGAGTGATCTAAAGAAAAGATATTTCACAAATTTATCTACTTATTGGAAGAGGATCTATGAGCTTGATAAGAGAGTTCCTCCATTTAATTAGATGACTCTCATTATCGATGGAAGGGTGAGAAGAAGGTAGATTATTTTTAATTTCCGGCTATTATCATCACGTTATTTTTTATTTGTATATTATTATTGCACATACTAATAACATACTTTATTTTGTAGAAAATATATGAGACGGTATCGACGAATCGTAGATCAAAGCTATACGATCACTTTTTAGGATCTACTCCTTATGCTCAAACCATGCATAAGTATTTGAGTGAAAACCCGATATGATCATATTATTAAAATTGACTTCATGTGATTAGTTTCTTACATTTAATTTAGAATTTAATATATCACAAGACGTTTTGACTATACCCCCGACTCTTCTTGCTAAAATAGCTTATACACCGCCCCAGGGCTATGAAAATGTAGAGGGAAATGACAAAAAGGTGGAGAAAATTAATGAATTAAATGTAAGTATAAGATTAATTTTAGATTTGTATATACTTAATGTTTTTTCATCAAAGTTTCTAATTTTATGATATATGATATGCAGGTGGCGCTGAAAGCTTCTCAAAACGATGTCTTGTTCGGTGTCACGTAGTCTCAAAGTATAGAGGATACTCCTGTAGAGCCTAACCGCATGACCAGATACGAGTAAATGGAAGTTGTTGACGGAGCTTTCGGTTTACAATCAAGAAAGAAAGGAAGAGTGCCTCTGTCAAGTGCTAGAGTTAAGACACTCACCACCACCAATAAACCTACCAGCCAATCTATGACCTCGACGTGACCATGTGACACATCATACATCGTGGGTAAGATTGGAAAATACTTGTTGAAGAATGTTAAAATTCTATTGGCTTTAAGTTTTCTTCCCACTATTAGGCATGAGTTAGGTGGTGCACAAACAACTTGGGATGTCGTTCAGTGACTCATCGATTTTCAACCCTTAAAGGACTTGCTTCCGCAACCTATATACACAGAGATTATAGGGTTGGCATTTGATGAGCATGCAACTACAAGTAGTGAAGAGGTATATATGTCATATTATATATGTATTTATTATAAGTATTTTAGAATATATTCTCATATTGATTTACATTCTTTTTAGGCTAGAGGAGGTACCATCGTAGGAAGTAGCAATATAGTACAACATTCTGATGCAGCCGCCACCGATGATAAGGATCACGATGATTGGGACCATGGCTATGATGAGTGAGTGGTGAGTTAGACTTTTTTTATTACTTTTGTGGACTTTTGGATTGTGTTGAACATATTATGGCCTCCTAATTATATATATATATATATGAATTAATGAATGTTAATATTGTTGGATATTGTTGGATGTGAATCGATGAATGTAAATGTGAAGATTAATAGATATTATTGATTGTGAATCGATGAATGTGAATGTGAATATTGTTGGATGTGAATCGTTAAATATGAATATTGTTGGATGTGAATCGATGAATGTAAATATTGTTAGACCCTAGAGGGGGGATGATTAGGGTCTTATGCTAATTTAATCCGATTTAAATGTCAATTAAAACTTATTATCAAATTAAATTTGCAAGATAGATATACAATATGTTCTGAGCAAGAATATACAATATGAACAAAGAGATATATCCTATATGATGAAATATATGTAAGGATATATAAACTAATACAAGGGTGAAATAAATAATCTATAAATATGATAGGACAATATAAACAATAAAAACACACAATATGATCACGGAGTTCGGACCTTTCGTCCTACATCTCCGCTCCCCACTCCCGGGGAGAAATTTACTATCACAACCGGGTTTTCTACACTCACCCGAATAACGTTTACACCTCACACTCAGTTTTCTAATTCACCGAAAATTTTATAATCTCACACTCTTGCAATCCTACTTTACACCCTCTCAAGTGTTGGTCTCTAGTCCTTGTCTTCCTCAAGTGTTAGGAATTACAACCTCTCTCTAGGTATTACCACCTACTGCACTCCTCTTGGGATGACCCCGACTCTTACCACACACTCCTCTCGGTGTATAAGTGTATTACAAAGTGATCTACACAATTAAGGCTTACAAATATAAATTTGTTCTCTACAATAGATGAGAACTTAATTAAGCTCACTCTTAATTATTACAACTCCCCACAACCCAATTATATAATGTATGCAAATACAACAAGCTCAATGGTTGTGTGTGTAAGCAATAAGAAAATTAATCATAAACTCAATGTAAACTCTAGCTTGAAGAAAATGATAAATAATAAATTATTAATACAAAGCTAGTATTGAGTTTAGAAATTCTTCTCTAAAAAACAAGATGGAGATATGGATTAAAATGAAGCTTCAAACAATGTAGATGATCTCCTCCACTTGTAAGAAACTTCTTCACAAACAAACTCTTTTAAAACACACTAAATAACTTTAAAGCCCTTATTAAACTTGTTTTTAAAACATTTCTTGGATTATATGGAACTAAGGATATGTGGGGGTATTTATAGGAACCCCAAAGCTAAGAGAAAACAAGGCAAAAAGACCAAAAATCCAAAAATAGTATAGTCTGAAAAATATAGCCGTTACAGTGTTATGAGTCAACTCGGTACTGTTCATGAGTCGACTCATAAGTAGCCGTTACAGGCTAAAAACCAACTTATGAGTCGATTCATAAATTCATGAGTCGACTCATCATGCATAGGTCGACTCATGAAGTCATGGGTTGACTCAGCAGAAACAAAAGACACTTTCCAGCATAGTTTATGAGTCGACTTATGACAGACATGAGTCGACTCAACTTGATGGGTCGACTCATGATGTTATGAGTTGACTCATCAGAAACAAAATTTAAACTACACAACAGTTTATGAGTCGACTCAACACTGTTCATGAGTCGACTCAAGACATGCACACTGTCTGTTTTAAATAAAAATCTGATTTTCAAACCTCTTTTAAAAATAGCAAATAAATCAGAAAATGTAAAACTTTAGAAAATGATTATAAACATGATAATACATACTACAAAAACTTAATTTTAAAAAGGACCTCTAAAATGAAAAATATCATTATTTTGCAAAATAGTCCAAAACATGATAATGTAAACACATGAGTTTTGATATTTTAGCTTAACCATATTTTGAAATATTACAAAATAATTTTGCAGACTTAATAAAAGATGTATATGATGATTGTTAAGTCCAAAAACTGAGAATATAATATTTTCACAAAATTGTATATTTTGCAAACTTTTCAAAAACAATAAATATGATTTCATTAAACTAAATAAAATTAATATTGATAAAATCATATATATGCATATAAGTATGAAACAAGAAATATAGTTTCAATTGTATTCAATAGTTTCATATTAAAACTTGAAAACTATCAAGCCAAAACATATATGTATATATATAACTACATATATACATAGAAACCAAAACTAAAATGTGTGTGTATATGATTGAGCTTAAAGTACTTAACACACATAATATAAACTCTTAAACTAATTATACCCAAGCTTGTGATCTTCAACGAAACTCTATCTTGGTAACTTACGGATGAAGCTTGAACTTGGATCTTCAACTTGAATTGCAAGGCTTCACTCTACTATTTCGCCAACCTCCATTTGATAAGATCAAGAAAGCTTGGTTTCATCGAATCTCTAACATGTTGTTTATCTATAATAAATAGAAAACCATAAATACTAGACAAACAACATTAGTGATAAATTGTTTGTTAAACATCATCAAAACAAAGAGGCCAACAAATGTGAATATTGTTGGATGTGAATTGATGATTGTGAACGTGAATATTGTTAGATGTGAATCGATAAATGTGATATTATTGAATATATATTATGAATACTGGTAGCAACAGGTATACATTCCCGATTGGGGGGGCTCAAAAAGCAAAACAAAATTTGGATTACATACATTAGCGATGGCAAGAGCCGTCGCCAATAAAGATTGGTGACAAGATAGTATTAGACCCTAGAGGGGGGGTGATTAGGGTCTTATGCTAATCTAATCTAATTTTATGCCAATTAAAACTAATTAACAAGTTATCCTAACAAGTGTGAAATACAACAAGATACATGAGCTAGGATAGGTAATATGAACTAATGAATATATCCTAGGAATGAGATATATGAGCAATGATATATAAACAACACAAGGGTAAATAATATAAACAAAGAAGTGGACAAACTAACTAATAAGGTAATGGCGATATGAGCAATGAGCACAAATATAAATGAACGCCAAAGCACACACAAACACAATCAAATGATCACAGAGTTCGGACCTTCCGTCCTACGTCTGCGCTCCCTACTCCCGGGGAGAAATTTACTATCACAACCGGGTTTTCTATACTTACCCGAACAACGTTTACACCTCACACTATGGTTTTCTAGTTTACCAAAAACTCTACAATCAACACTCTTGCAATCCCACTCTACACCCTCTCAAGTGTTAGAACTAGACGTGTTTCCCTCAAGTGCTCGGATACAACCTCTCCCTAGGTTCGTCAACCGACGCCATTCCTCTTGGGACGATCCCTGACTCTCGCCACACACTTCTCTCGGTGTACAAGTGTATTACAAAGTGATTCTCATGATAAGCATAATTACAATAAATGATTGTTCTCTAATATAGATGAGAACACAATGAAAGCTCACACTCAATTATTACAACTCTCACCAACCTAAATATACAATGTATGCAAATACAATAAGCTTAAGTGGGTGTGTGTAAACAATGAGTGAAATCAAATCAACTAAATTCAATTGAAAATACTAGCTTAATGAAAATGATAAACAACAAAGAATTAATACAAAGCTAGTATTGAGTTTAGAAATTCTTCTCTGAAAAACAAGATGGATAGATGGATTAAAATGAAGCCTAAGGAAGGTAGATGATCTCCTCCACTTGTGTAAAACTTCTTCACAAACAAAACTCTTTTAAACAAACACTAAACAAACTTAAACCCTTGTTAAACTCTTGTTTAAAAACTTCTTGGATTTTTCATGAGAACTAAGATCAATGGGGTATTTATAGCCTCCCAAAACCTCAGCCAAAAGCCCAACAAAAATGATCAAAAAACCAACAGAATTAAAAATTAGATTCTGTATAAAATGACCGTTGGAGTGAACAACGATCGACCGTGAAAATCTCGTGGTCGACCGCGAGCCACTTTCGAGGCTCAGAAAATTCCAGAAACTTTGACGGTCGACCGTGGCGGTTGACCGTAGGAATTTTTGAGCTGATAGTCGACCGTGGTGGTCGAACGCGAAAGTTGATGTTGGCTCTGTAGGTTAAAAACAAAGGCGCGGTCGACCTTAAACTGACATATGAGAAAACAGGTTTGAAAGTTGATTTTCTGATTTTAAAACCATATTTAAAAATATCAAATAAATTTCAAAAAATATAAAATTTTGAGGAATGATTGTAGACATGATAATAAACATGCTACAAAAATTGGTTTTCAAAAAGGATCTTCCAAATGAAAAATATCATCATTTTGTAAAATAATCCAAAACATGAAAATGTGAATATATGAGTTTTGACATTTTAGCTTAACCATGTTTTAAAACAATACAAAATGATTTTATAGACTTGAAGAAAGATGTAAACTATTGTTATAAAGTCTATAAATAATGAATATAGTATTTTACAAATACACATATAATGCACTAAAACATGATTTCATTGAACTAAATAAAATTGATATGATGAAATCATATATATGCATGTAAGTATGAAACAAAAATATGTTTTCTAATTATATTCAATTGTTTCATATTAAAACTTAAAAACTATCAAACTAAAACATATATGTATATATATATAACTATATATATACAAAACCAAAACGTGTATGTGTGTATATGATTGAGCTTAAAGTACTAACACACATAATATAAACCTAAAACTAAATTTACCCAAGCTTGTGATCTTCAACGAAGCTCTATCTTGGTATACTTGCGGATGAAGCTTGAACTCGAATCTTTAACTTGAATTGTGTAGACTTCACTCCACAATTCCGCCAACCTCCATTTGATATGATCGTGAATGCTCGATTCCATCTAACCTCCAATTCGTTGTTTGCCTAGAATAAATACGAAAACACAACCATTAGACAAATAACATTAGAAGTAAATTGTTTGTTAAACATCATCAAAATAAGAAGGCCAACAGATAGATACCGCCGCCAATGAACATTAACGACAACCATACACTCGTCGCCAATGAACATTGGCGTTAGAATTGGTCTCATCGCCAATGTTTATTAGCGACGGGAATGACCCGTCGCCAATGAACATTGGCGATGGCCATGTTCCCGTCGCTAATGTTCATTGGCGACGGGTTCATCCCCATCGCCAATGTTCATTAGCGACGGTCGTATTCGCGTCGCCAATGAACATTGGCGACCGGATAATTCCCGTCACCAATGAACATTGTCGACGGACATAGTCTGTCACCAATGTTTTTCATCGCTAATACATATCCGTCGCCAATGAACATTAACGATGGATGACCCCATCACCAATGTTCATTAGCGACAGGATTATGTGTGACGGACTGTTCACCATCGTGAAAGTGTATTGGTGACGGATTTTATTGCAATAGTGACGGATTTCCCCGTTGCCAATGCTCTGTTTTCTACTAGTGACTACACCACAAAGTAAAGTCCCAAAAAGTATCCCACTTATTCTAAAATTACACCAACAAATAACCCACCTTAGGGATGCTTGAAACATGAAAAATTATAACTGCAGTTGGATATATTTGAATAATTATATTTAGTTATAATGTTTTTTTCCTCGCAAATGTTTAGTGTCAATTACAACTGCAGATGTAAGCACCCCTTTAATTATAGCTAACAATGTACAAAGATCTAGACGTAAATTGCACTTGCAACTGAACTCAACTCAAATAATGTTACTATAATTGCTTTGATATTCTGTGTGAAAAAAAGTAACCTACATTTGAAACTCAATCTTGAAAGTGAAGTTGCACAATTTTAAAAATGAGTCAAACAACAACAATTGTAATTACATGCAATTAGTTCTCACATTTCAACAAACTAACAAATATTCCCTTTAGCATTTTATCTAGGGTTTTTAGATATAAGTCTCTTAAATCATCAGTATTTTAACATTAGTCTGCAAATCTTAATATTTTGATATTAGTCCCCCAAATTGCATTAGCGTGTTAATATTAGTCCCTCTATTAGTTTTGCCATACAAAACCCTCAAATCTGATTAGTTTTAGACTAATCATAGATGATTAATTACCAAAATAATCTCTCATTTAATTTACCACCCAATT
>BQKN01066856.1:26157-55680 GCA_022839385.1 Asparagus kiusianus
GCTAAAACTGCCTCATTTTCATTTATGAAATTCTATATATGGTGTTTGTTTCAAAAAAAATTAGCATTAGGTATCCATAAAATAAAAAAAGTAGAAACTTTTGAGATTTGTCAAATCCAACAATTTAGAAAGGAACTAAATAAAAAATTACAAGTTCTAGGTTTTGCTTTCCTATAATCATGTTGAACCAAACAAAAGATTAGAAATTCCAAGATGATATTAGAAGAAAAGAAAAATTCATGTGTTGTTCTTCTGATCTTATAATATGACAAAAATATGTAGACAAGACATCAGCCTGAGTGGGCCAACATTAGACATATACACACATAGGTATAAACCCCAAGCCCCCTCCCCAACCCTCTCCCCACGCAAACGTAAGGTGGATGGGGAAAAAATAAAGTAGCTGAGAAAAGTTTGTGCCTTAATGAACATGTCCCCAAGTTGTTACTTAAGGAAGAGAGATATGTTGAGAACTATAATCATGTCAGGCAATATAGTAGTCCACCTCAATGTGTATAGTGTGATCATAAAATACCGAATTGCAAGCAACTTGAATAGCACTCTTATTGTCACAAAATAGAGGACTAGGAGAAGGAATAGATATGTCAATATATTGTAGCAAAACGTAGCCAACGAATCTCAAGAGTAGTATTAGCCATATCATGGTATTTTGCCTCAGTACTAGACCGTGAAACTGTATGTTGGCATTTGCTACACCAAGAGGTAAGAGATGAATCAAGAAAGATGCAGCACCTAGTGGTAGATCATTTAGTATTAGAATCATTAGCCAGCCAGATCTAGTGATTCCAATAGCATTAGAGGTGAAATAGATAGAAATAATAAGGAGTGAGTCATAGTACTCTAAAGGTAGCGAAGAAGTTTGATAAGTGTTGCATAGTGAACAATCACTAGTGTGGGCATAAACAAACTAAGAGTGTGAACATCATAAGATATATCACGTGGGGTTCCGTAGAGGATCACTATCTGAATAGAAGAAGTTGCAAGGGAGGCATGCATGAGAGTGGTTCACTCAATGATATCTGAAATATACTTCTACTGAGATAGATAGCCATAGGGAGAGTGTGCAATCTTGATCCTAACAAAGTAAGGTAATTGTCCATGATCCCTTCATCTCAAACTGACTCTAAAGATGTCTCTTAATTTTTCGGATAGTAGATATATCATTTGCAGTAATAATCATATCATCAACATAGAAGAGGAGATTGGTTTGACTCTGAGAAAAGTATGATAAAACATAGCAAAATATGCTAGAGAATAGATTTTTGAAAGCACTCAAACCAAGCTAAAGGGGCCTCTTTGAAGCGGTAGAAAGTATGTTGAAGACAACACACCTGAGAGGGAGGAGCATCAACCCCTAGTGGTGGCTACATATAAACAATCTCTATAAGTTTACCATTGAGAAATACATTCTTCACACCCATCTGATGTAAATCCCAGTGTCGACTAGGCATAACAACAATAAGTGTTCGAATATATGTGATTTTAACCGCTAGTGTAAAAGTGTCCTCATAATCAATGCAGTACTCTTGAGAAAATCCATAAGCAACAAGGCGTGCTTTGTAACACTCAATAGAACCATTTGATTTGGTTTTGTTTTGGAACTTCCATTTACAAATTGATTAGTTGGGTATCATGTCGTAGAGGAACAAGATCACATGTATGGATATGTTAAAGGGCCTATAGTTCTTTCTATATAGGTTGTTGCCATTTGGGATACTTAACTGCCTCAGAACAAGATTGTGCTTCCTATGAAGAATGTATAGCAGCAAGAGAGGATACAAATTTGGGTGAATAAAATTAGATAAATAAGAGTATCTTGGAGGTGGGTGATACTTTGAGCAGGATTGCGTCATAGTAGGGTGGTGGTGGTGGTGGCAATGGTGATGATAGTGATGGTGTTAGTAGTGCAATAGTCGGCGAATCGGGAGAAGGAATAGTCAAGTTTGTAGAATCAACTGAATTCACTTTAAGAAGGGTAATATTGGCTCTCGAGATGAAGACAGAATAGGAGTGCATGATCGTATGGGTGGTGTTGATGTATATATGGAAAATTTAGAAAGGACAAACTATTAACAAGATAGTAGTGAGGCCAAAAGATCGAAGAACATATGCAGTGATCATGAGAGCACGTGTAGTTTCAAATATGTGCCACTGTTTGCATCCAGCAACACCATTTTGATCAAGTGTGTGAGGACAAGACTGTTGAGAAATATCTCCATGTTATTTAAGAAGATTTTTCATAGATGAGGAAACATATTCACATATATTATCAGACTGAAAAGCTTTAATTCTCTTGTTAAATTGAGTATACATCATATTGATAAAGTCTTTATATATTAAATAACTTTGCACGTGATTTTAAGAGATAGATCCAAGTATATCAAGAAAAATTATCAATGAAGCTCACATAATATCTATAACTAGAGAAGAATACAAGTGGCGCAGAACCCTAAATATCAAAATGTACTAAATTAAATGGTTCAACAAAAATATTGTTATGAGTCACAAAACATAAAGTTGACTATTTTGTAAAATGACAATCGGTACAACTATTTTGTGCATGAAAAGAAAACAATCCAGATTCCTAACTGTTCGCGGGAAAATTTGTGTCTTTCTTCATTGATATCATTGCCATCTTAGTTAACAACTTTATGCGTTACAAAGATCCGGTCTTTTTATAAGAGCCGGTTACAATGAAAATCAAAATACGAAAAAAAGAAAGATTACAATTTGTTTCCTTTTATGTCGAACGAATCACGAGCTCCTGTTTTGCGGTCACTCGCTTTGTGTGGGTTCTTTGCCTGCGCCGGGGTTGTTTGCCGTGGACCACCGCGTGATCTCGATCCGGTCGGATCTACACGATATGACGAGTATTATCTCACGAAGGAAATAATAGCCGTGTGGGGTACTAATTCACCAAGGAAATAGTAGCCCAAGTGTCGAAATCGACCAAGCGAATTCGAGACTCTTCTCGGGATCTAAGAACCAAGCTTAGATCCGGAGGAAAATCGTGTAGATCTCAGATCTAATTCTCTCGAACTCCTGCCTTATTTGGCGTTGACGATCGCCGAGCACCAGATCCGGATGAACAAGTCTTCGAGTCTCCAAAGGTTGAATCTTTTCTAAGTTTTGAATCTCCAATCCAGCAGGGTTTCGCCTCCTCCAAAATCCAACCTCTGAAATGAACCAACACAAGGCCTATTTATAGGCACTCAGAATTGTGCATTTGCACAGTTCTGAGCCTAGCCACCCAGGGGTGGCTCGGCCACCGAGCCACCCTGGGGTGGCTCGGCTTGGGCCGAGCCACCCCGGGTTGGCTCGGTTTCGGCCGAGTCCCCGGGTGTTGGTTTGTTTCGTCGTTTTGGGTTTTCCGGTGTTTCCGGTTCCGATTCGTTGTTGATTTGGACTTCGATTCGGTTGTGTGGTTGACTTGTTCGGATTCGATTCGTTTTGATCCGATTCCTGATTTGGCAGTAAACCCACTTCTGATTTCGAGTCCGAAACCGATCTTGATTCGATCGTTATATCACCGAGTTCGCTCTTGTTTAGATGACTCGGTGATTCCCCGAAACGTTGGTTCGATTCCGCGTGCGAGTGGATACATTCCACTGCTTGGGTGCGATTTGTTGGCTTCGTCGCCTCGTTAACCTGCTCCGTTGCATATGGCTTGGTTTCGGCGTCGGCGGGATAACGGTCGTGCTTGGGTACGTCGCTCGATGGTCCGTTTGTTGAATTGGCGTCGTCGAGCTGTATTGTGGGACCTATAGGCAATTTTATACGCCTACACTAACTCAACTATAGTTTTCAAACAAGGTACTAAGAGATGTCTTACTTGACAATGCTAAAGAGCAGAGGTAAGGTAACTGGACCCAATAGATGAGAGAGGAGTGTGAAGTTGGTCCAACTGATACAATCCATCTACTCTATGAGCGATCTTGATCCCGTAGCTGTTGCGGAATTATGGACAATACACGATCTTAAGTCAAATGAAATGATACATCTAGAATCAACTAACTGACTAATAGAAATAAGATTCATAGAGAGTTTAAGAACACATAAATAGATGGTAAGATAAGAGAATATATTATAATGTCACCACACTAAGTTACTGCAAGAAGGAAATTATTAGTAATATAAATGAATAAAGATGTAATAGGAGTGCGGTTTTGAATTATATAATTGTGACGCCCCTGGTTTTACACAAGGTTATAGTCAAAGGTGAACCCAAAGATGTCAAACTTATCATGCATCCACATTGTGCATAAACACGTTTCACCAATCACAGTAATATCCTTTAGTGGAATCAAACAAAAGTACAGGTAAACAGGCAAAATATGGAAATGAACGCAATAGGCATGACATAGAAAAGATATGTCATAAATAAAAAGAATCATGCCTTAACTGTAACCCATCTGATAACTAAAATAATAAGAATGTCAACATGATTCACTTAAATTGGTACTAAGGCACACTGCCTTTATAATATGAGAATGAAACTCTAATGTCTGAATAAAATAAATAAAAATCTACTATGGTGTAATGACTGTAAATTTCTAATACGGGTTTAAATAATTTTTTGGTATTTAAATATTAAATATTATTTTTCTAAAAGAGTATTTGTATTTTTTCCCCTAATTTCTCTAGAATTTTCTACGATTTAAAAAATACGGTATTATATTATGTTAATAGTTTTGCTAATTATAAATTTAATTATTTTAGTAAATTTTTTTAAATTAATAGTTAAATATTCATTATTCTTATTTTTATTATTATTTTGGTCATAAATTTTCAATATTTATTTGAATAATTTTTTTGGTATTTTAATTATTATTTTTTTAAAGGGTATTTTCCATGTGTTTTCCCTCTCACTTGTAAATCACTTTGTCTCTCTCTTCACTTCTCTCTCCCCTACCCCACACCCTTAATTTCCTCCCCCATGTTTCCCGCACACCCCACCTCGTGTTTCCCCTTGATTCCCTCAAAAATCCCCACTCTCTCACTCTTACAGCTCACTCTCTCTCTCTCTCTCTCTCTCTCTCTCTCTCTTCAACTCTTCTCTCTCTCTCCCCTCTATTTCCCAAAAACTTCACCCAGCTCTCACTCTCTCTCTGTCACTCTCATTTTCTCTCTCTCTCCTCGTCCTCACTCTCTCTCCTCATCTTTCTCTTGCTTGATGCCCACACCAACTCCACCGCCTTCTCCCGTCGTCCACTTCATCCAACCGCCGCCCCTTCTGAACCGTCACTGCCCTTCGACCAGCTACGCCCCCTTAACCACCGACACCCCTCTCCTCCCATCCCCGCCCACCTCGCTATGCCCTTCGCTCCTCCCTTGCCGCGCCACTACTGCAGCCATCACCTCTGCCTCTTCTTCCCTCCCTCCAGCCCATTATCTTCATCAGCGCCATCCAACCCCTCCCCGAGCTCGACCAGCAGCCCCACGTCACCTAAGCTCGCCTCTTCCACCTCTCGTCGACTCCAGCCCCTCACGCCCACCTCCAGTGCCTTCTCCCTTCGACACCGTCGCCCTGCAGTCCTAACACCTCACCTCGCTATCTCTCGCTGCTCCGTCACTACCTACAGACCACAACTCTACACCCCGCTGACCTCTCCGCTTATTGTCGCCTCCACCACCATCGTGTTTCCCCACCTCCACAGATCCACAGCCGTCACCGCTATATCAGTCTCCGATGAACCGATGTGCACGTCGCCGAAGCAGTGAGCAGCGACATCGCCGCCTCATCCGCAGACCCGTAGCCTCGCACGGTGATGTCGATTCGTTCGACAAAAACCCCGAGGCAAGATTTCTCTTGCTCTTTGACTCATTGTTTTAATTTCTAGATCTGCGGTGAATTAAATATATACATAGATTAGAGTGTTATTTATCTGCGTGGGTTGTTTGATGAAGAATATTAAGTATATCATAGTAATATGATAAATAGCATTTTTAGAATAATTATAATGAATTAAAAGAATTTAGTTCGGCAAAAGAAATATTTTTAAATAATTATAATAATTTAAAGGATTTTATTTTGGAAAATTAATTATTTTAGATTAATTGTTAAGAGAAATAATTTAAAATGAATTAATCTAGAAAATGATTATTTTTTGAATTATGTAGTCGTTGTTTATGATTTATATTTCTTAATTTTGATTACCTGATATGTCATGATATTATTGCACCTGATTAGTTGCATTGAATGTTCCTTGTTGTGATTGAGAATCGTTAGGAGTTTATGACTATAGTGACATGTGTGACATGAATAGACCTAGAGGCTTGTGTGTTGTTGACTTAGAAATACAAGAGATGTTGGGGTGAGAAATTCTTTGTTTATGTGATCGGATGTGGCTGTTAATATATCTTCCAGGCTTGCACCAGTGGATCGGTGTCACCACTGGGGTTGGTTTGTTGGGTCAAAGTAGATCAGTGTCGTTACTTTGGTCCATGAATTTGATATTCACCCGAGTCGGCTTGAGTTTGGAGCAGGACAGAGTCGAATTGCGTGTAGTCCTACTGGATGCATGTAGGAGATTTGTGAACAGTCAGTTATCCGATAATATGAAAGTTGACTTTGTGTGAGATGTGAACCAGTGACCTGTTATAGGATGGCTAGTTATATGACACCGTTACTTGGATGATTACGAGTTGTTATGAGATATGAACCCGTTATATTTCTTTTCATACATAGATCGAGATTAATATTTAATTATCTACAATTTAAGACATATGGTATATACATGAGGGTTTCCTTGTTTGGATTATTTCGCTCGACATACTACGTCTCTTATTGTAGATTTGTAAGTATTAATTCCATCTAGTCGTATGACCTTGTTATTTGGATGATTATTCAGATCGCTAGCTGCATGATCTTATTACTTGGTTGATTTTCTTGGATTCTTCTGATTATTATTTTCGAGTGATAGATTGTATTTAGACTATTAGTATTCTAGTAGCATGCTTTTATTATCATTATTACTGTTTTGCATTGGTCGTTCGATTGTTTCTATTCTACCTTATGAGATCTTGACGTGTGTCATGCACGCTGACGTACTCCTTTTCTCTCAGGATGTATGTCAGATTTAGAGGACAGACAACTATAGTTCGGAGTAGTACAGGAGCCAGAGGATCCTTCGCAGGAAGGCTTTGTAGACGGAGCAGAAAAACAAGTCGAAGCTTAGTTATTTCTTTTAGTTAGTTGATAACCCTAGTTTACTTTTATAGTACTTTCCATTTCCACCTGATCGTTGTATTTTATATTTTCCAGCATTCAGATCATTTTGTATAAGGGCATGTTGATCCGAATATTATGTCTTGGAAAATATTCACTTATGATATGAATATTCTGTACTGAGTTGTTTATTATATTCTCGCTATCTGTGATTGGGGACCTGTGTCTTCGTATTGTATATTGCTTGATGCTTAGCGTATTAGGTTAAGAAGTGTAGGCGTCTAAAAATGCATATAGGTGTCCGTACACAGCTCGAAACAAAGAGTGGACAATTTAAGAAGAATTATCCAATTGGTCGCTGCGCACGTCAGTCAGCTCGCGCATCTCAGTCAACGCACGTACGTCAGTCAACACGGTCCTGTCGGTCAGACCACGCGCATCAGTCAGCCATAAGTGACTAGACGCACTCGTCAGTCAACTCGAACGCGCCAGTCAGATCCAAAGTGTTCGACGCGCCTGTCAGGCGGATCCAAAGTGCCAGACGCGCCTGTCAAGCGGATCCAAAGTGCCCGATGCACCTGTCAGGCGGATCCAAAGTGACCGAACGCACTCCTTAATCAGCTTGCGCGCGTCGGTCAACACGTGCACATCAATCAGCTCGCGCGCATCGGTCAACACGCACACGTCAGTCAACGTGCACGCTTCAGTCAACGCGTGCACTTCAGTCAACACGCGCGGAGTGTACAAGTCGACACGACGGATAAGTAAACGAAGAGACGGAAAGTACAATTCTCGAAAAGTCACAAAGTGCTAAAAAGAAGAAGTTCAAGTGAGGCGGTTAACCCACAACCACGTGAGACAACGCTGGCGGACCCACGCCAGCACGGGACGGATCCGTCCGACCCGTGCTGGCACGGGACGGATCCGTCCGACCCGTGCTGGCACGGGACGGATTATTCCGAACCGTGCTGGCACGGGGCGGATTATTCCGACCCGTGCTGGCACGGGACAGATCATTCTGACCAGTGCCGGCGCGGGAAGGATCTGTCCGACCCACACTGGCGTGGGACGGATCATTCCGACTTGTGCCGGCGCGGGACGGATCCGTCCGACCCGTGTCGGTGCAGTACGGATCCGTCCGACCCGTGCCAATGCGGGTCGGACTCGGCTGACCCGCGCCCCCACGGTTCAGCACGAGCCGTTTCGTGTAGTTCTGACCCAAAAATGTGTTTTTGACGGTTTTGTGCAGTTTTCTTGGGATTTATCTGTTCTAGGGGTTCCCAACTGACTTGATATCATCCACAAACATGGTTAGACCGTTATTAACTGAAGATAAGGCCAAATCATTCATTCTCATCCGAAGACCCGTATCCGAAGCCTATAAATACAGGCCTAGGGGCTCATTTCACGGGGGTGGAATTTTATCAAGATGAGGAGGTGCTGCCGAGTTAGAGAGTAAGGGAGCACGAATTTCAGAGGAGGCTAACTGATCTTAGCAAAGTTATTCAGTATAAAGAGGGAGGGTTCGAGAGATCTGAAGCCTCGTTCGTCCGTTCCTTGAGATTAGGCTTGATCTTAATCTTGAGAAGAGCTACTGATTTCGCTTGGTCGATTTTAGAGCTTTAAGCGAATACTTCCTTGGTGAATTAGGAGCTCTGTTAATTTTCTGTCAACCGGATCAACCCCGGTACATGCAAAGATCCCGCGAAGCAATAGGCGATAAACACCTGTTGCGTGTTGTTTGAAAAAGAGTTGTAATCTATTTTTATTGTATTGAAAGTCTTATAAAAAGGCTATCTTTATTTTGAATTTATTGTAATGTCCGAAGTTGTAATAAATTCAACAATAAAATTATTTTTCTATCCAAACACGCTGGCGACCACGGGGGAGCCAATAGCTTCGTTGTTGAAGCTATCTTGCCGCAACCTCGGATCTGCATCCTGGTTGAAGAAGTGATCGAATACGAGTTTGACCAGGCCAAGTTTGAGGAATATCTGACGTCCTCCTCCGGATCCTCCGACTCTCACAAGCACAGGAAGATTAACTCCCCCGTTGTTGTAATGGCTGCACCTCGCAACACCCTCCGGCCTCCAATAAAGTCAGAGTTATAGATCTGAACTCCTCTTCAATCAAGGGGTTGAATACGAAAGGCGCGCCTACTTTATCCAAAAGAGCCCGCCAAAGGCAGCACCAACGCCTCGCGCGCCAATTCGCCAAGGCTTTGGAGCCTATAGACGGGATCCGTTATGAAGCAGATTTGAAATTCAAGGAGCGTCAAGCGTCCCAAAAGTGGATGAATGACCAACCCTCCAAGTCCTCAACGAATGAATGGATCTAACTTGGAGGACATAGCCAAGAAACAACCAAGGATGCATCAAACTTGGAGGCCAAAGTCCAAGACGGCAGCCGAAAAGATCAATAATTGCGGGTCACTTCAATCTGACCCTCCCAGTCGTGGGTCACTTCAATCTAATCCTCCAAGCCACGGGTCATTTCAATCTGACCCGCCAAGTCACGGGTTACTCAAGTCCGACCCGCCAAGCAGCGGGTCACTCATGTCCGACCCGCTAAGCCGCGGGTCACCCAAATCTGACGCTCTAAGCCGCGGGTCACCCAAATCTGACCCTCCAGCCCATGGGTCACCCAAGTCTGACCCTCCAGCTCACGGGTCACCCAAGTCTGACTCTCTATCTTGTAGGTCACTCAAGTCTGACCCTCCATGTCGCGGGTCACTCAAGTCTGACCCTCCAGCTCGTGGGTCACTCAATTCTGACCCTTCGTGCCGTGGGTCACTCAAGTCTGACCCTCCCAACCGTGGGTCTGACCCGCGCTAGGGCTAAGATAGGAGACATTATGCACTTGTTCCATCAAGTTCCACCCCTGCTCTCATTGATCCAATACTTCCAAAGAAGCCTCACAGTAGCGTGGACTTGTTCAAAAGCAAGAAGCTAATGGCAGATCATCTGGGTCCTTTGCACAAAGATCGAGGCAAAGTTTCGATCAAAAAGTTCTTGGGTCCGGTGACTGAACCCCGAGCAGCTACTCGAGCTGGGGGTCGCACACACCCTTACAACAAGTCAAAGCCTTTCTATAATAGGAAAGCTCCTGTAACTGACTGCCTTGCACTACGGGTCGGTGTCCAAGAGCCCCTTAAGGTCCTACGTTCACGAAAGCATGGCTCCAAACGTATGACTCTTGAGAATGCTATTAAGGCAATAAGTCCTCAGAAGGAAATGTCTTCGTCAGATGACGTTATACCTAAGAAGTCATGCCAATATGCGATAGATTGCTCCGGTCATTATGCCGATGAGTTGTACTATCGGGCTGAGGGTACGAATAGACCTCGAAAGAGAGATTCTCGGGAGATGGACTTTCATTGTCCGTGTATCAAGATAGTTAGGGTAGTATTATCAGCGTGTAGCTGTCCCAAGACCGCTCCGCAGAAGGTCCCGGTATTTGAGAGGATCTCTAACGGAGCGACTAAGTCCAAGCCAAAATGTTTCTGTAAGAAACAATCGGTCGTTCAAGGTGACGAACTTCCGAAAGTCACAATAAATATGGTTGATAAGGGAAAGTCGATTCGACCTTCTAGCGCTGACCCGCTTATATCGCATCGTCTAACCCAGTTGCGATCGGGAACTATTGGACAAAGAGATTATCAGAGTATGCAGAGAAGATTATCCTCAGATGATGAAGCATCAGATGCCAACTCTGCAGTCGCTTCTGACAAAATGGTGTCCAGCCTAGGACAATCCCACGAGGTATTCGTGATCAACACCGAGCAAATCGCCAAAATTATCGAGGATGCTCTAACCAAGTAGAAAGAGGCATTCAAGATTGAAATAGAAATGGCTATGCAGCGGATGAAGGAAGAGCATGACCAACAGATTCAGGCTCTGTCCAATCAATTTGGTGAATCTAGCCGTCGCAACACTGCTAACCAAGCAGGTAACGATTCAGATGTGGATGAACACATCAATGCAGATGACCCTCCCGTTGACCAAAATACTGGGGGTGACCCTATTGAAAACAACGACGCTGGGGGTGGTCCTACTAAAGATGACAACACTGGGGGTAGCCCCGTTGTTCCTCTTAAGAATCATCCAAGGCCTGGTACGAACGAGGATGAGAAAATAAAAGAACTCGAGAGCAAAATCAACATTCTAATGTCTGCACGAGAGGTGAAAAAGATCGGCATTCTGTGTCCTTACCCAAGGGAGTAGGATTCGATCCCGTACCCGGCGAAGTTCAACCTGATTAATTTCACACCTGATAATCACATTTTATTACAATTTTATACCATCATTATCTATTTTATATAAATAAATATACCACTAATAATTGCTTTTATCTTTAATTACAGGTTAATGAAGAATAAGAGCCTAAACTCTCATCTCTCAACAAAAAGCCCTTGATTTAATGAAGAAATGAAGCCCATGAAGCCAAAGGAATTCTTTCAAATATTTAAGAAATAATTCAAAGTCCAAATGGAAAATCAAGAGAAAATGCCAAGCCCAAAAGTCCAAGCCAAAGCCCAAGACACAAGCCCAAAAGCCAAATACAAGAGTTCTGCGGACAGCAACTAGAAGAAGGCAGGCATCGATGCCTGCATCGATGCCTGCATCGATACGCTGGGTAGTTAGTTACGAATCTAAGGCTGAAATTTGTTGTTTTTGGATAAGATTTCAATCCAATGGCTCACATTCACTGATGTTTACTATAAATAGGGGTAGAGAGTGAGGGGTTAAGTGTGTGAAAAATTTTATAACTCCATTTGGAGAGGAGGGCTACTCTTAATTGAGAAGGCCTTCCAAAAATTATAACTTTTGTTGCAATTAATAATAATAATTTTTCTCCACTTTAAATTTTTTTTCCTCCTCTTTGTTGAATGATGAGGATGGAGATGAAGAGCAATTTGAAGGTTTGCATTTCTTTTATTTTCCTCTTTTATTTCTTTTTTGTAATTTCTTTATTATTGCTTATTAGTTAGATTTACATTCATGCTTGTAGTGTAGATTTATTTTCTTGTCTTTTTATTTCTTTTTGCACTTTATTTTATAGAGTAGATTTATTTTCTTGCATTTAATTTCTGCAATTTATTTTGTAGTTTAGATTTTTATTCTTTGTAGTTAGATTTATTTCTTGTTCATAGTTTAGATTTTTATTTTCTTTTTCTTTTTGTAATTAGTTCTTTTTCTTCTTCCTTTTATTTCTTAAGATGTGAATTTAATTCTTGTAGGAATCTTAGAATTATATGAAACTAGTCTAATTTCCTTTATATTGTATGAATTAATCTCTTTCACTTAAAATATTCATGTTTAGCATAATCAACTAGAAAACTAATCAGTAGAAGAAGAATTTGATAATATATGCTTATCTTAAATGGTTTGATAGGTTATGCTTATGAATTCTAGGATTATTATTTTGTTGTTGTTCTTATCATGAATAGTAATTTTGACTTAGATGATAATTTGATAGGTTACACTCTCCTTAAATGGTTTGATAATCTATGCTTAATAAATCTAAGTTGAAATATGATAAAAAGAGAATAGTTTGTATTTTGTAATAGAAATTAGCTAGTGGATTATATTCTAAAATTCTTACCTCTTTTGAATCCTCCATCTTGACTTTCTTAAATTTTCTTTTCATTCTTGGTTTTATTCTTGATTTTATTCATTCTTATTTCTTGCCTTGTGATTTTATTTATTCTTTGATTCTTCATTCTCTCCTCTAAAAATTCAATTTATTATCTCTTGCATATATTCATAACAATCACTCATCACAATCACACTTATTCTTTATTCCTAATTATCACGCATAAAACATAAGAACCATTTCTAATAATCTCTTAAAATCACCTTCCTCGTGGGATCGATAACTTTTTATACTATAACTTGATCAATTGTGCACTTGCAATTTTGGTACATAATTATGTCACATAAACGCCATTTGATGGGAAGGGCTCGCCCACTCAGCACCTGATTTACTTCAAGTCTCAATTGGGCGTGATTTCTGGGAATGAATCCCTGATGGTTCGGTCATTCGTTGGCACCCTTCATGGGCCCGCCTTCGATTGGTACCGTCATCTCAAGACTGGAAGCATTAATAGCTAGGATGACCCGAAGAACGTGTTCCTCACCTACTTCTTTGATGATGATGCTGAGATATCAATCAGAATGCTCTTCAAGGAGAAACAGAAAGACAGAGAGACGGTCAATAACTTCATCAAGCGCTTTCGGAATAAGGCGATGATCTGCCGAGATCCGATCATAGAGGACTTTATCCTCTAAACCTGTCATAACAACCTCTCTTTGGACGTGTTGGAGGTTATGGGAGTAGCACCCTCCAATACCTGCAAAGAGTTGAAGATACATGCAGAGCGGGCCGAACGTTTCCTCAGAAGGAAGAAGGCCGAGAGGAGCCAACCGACGGCTAATCCTCCGAACTCGAACTTCGCCTCCCGTGGTAAGGGAAAGGCACCTGCAGTAGTTGTTAACGTTAATCAGACGTCGCAATAACAACTCCGAAGGCAGCAAAAGACTTCAGATCTGAGACTCCAAAAAGAGTACTCTTTCAAAGACGAAGACGTTCCAGCCATCTTCGAGTCCCTCCTTGAAAACAACAAGATCAAGCTGCCACCTATCACAAATCAGGAGGAAGCTGACAACACTGCGGATCTGAAGTACTGTGCGTACCACAGGAGGATCCTTCATCCTACCAAGGCTTACTTCGCTCTCAAGAATAGCATCCAAACATTGGTTGAAGCGGGCATCATAACACTAAATTGAGCCGAATGAAGACTTCGACAAGTACAAGAGTATAAACTGCTCCTTCCGACACTCCGAAGAGTATACGAGTATAAACTGCTTCTCAAAACTCCAATAGGTATATGAGTTTAAACTGTTTCCTTTCTTTCACGGGAAGTTCCTGGAGAGTGTCATGCCTGGTATTCTTAAGGATAACCCGGTCACCTAACTAAGTATAATGTTAGACCCAGTTTTGCGAAGGAAGCTGGGGGTGGATGATTCATGTAACGGGAAGTTCCCGGAGAAATGTTACATGTAATTTTCTTAGGGATAATCCAATCATTATGAACAAAGTGATAAACACTAAACTCCCACTATAATTTCCGAACACTCTTTTGCTGAGACGAGATTCGATCACTTCATTTGATTAATTTTTCCTCACAAAACTCTCATTGGTGTTTGATGACTCACAGTCTTCCACCACAAAAACCCCCACCGATTAGACTAATTGATGGTAGGACCACCAAAATTCCTTTTGGTTGAATCCACTCAAACTCCCGATGCGTTTGTACACTCAACATTCCCATTATTAAATTCCGAACATAGTACTTGGAATTTCAACATCTTTATCATTAACGACTGTCAAACCCCTCTGTGTTAAGTATTTGTCACTTAACACCAGGAACCCTTTTGAGTGATTTGTATGATTTAACACTCCCACTATGATTTGTACTCCCACTCTCACTGTTCATTCGGTCAAACCTTCCTATAGTTAGGACCAGCAACCAAAATCCCCTCTCGATTCCTTCAATGAACTAGAGGTCCACAAATTGAGTGATCAAACCTATAAAAGTTAGGATCGTTTTAAAACTCCTTACTCGGTTAAACCTTCTTACAGTTAGGGCCAAAACCAAAATCCCCTCTCGATTCCTTCAATGAACGAGAGGTCCACAAATTGAGTGATTAAACCTATAAAAGTTAGGATTGTCTCAAACCCCTACTCGGTCAAACCTTCTTATAGTTAGGACCAAAACCATAATTCACTATCGATAAACGAGAAACCCACATTTAGTTCGATAATCAAACCATCCGACGGTTAGGATTATTCGAATCTTTTTGATTCTCGGAGTGGAGATCCCACTCTTAGTTTCACTCTTCAGATTCTCGAGGTAGAGATCCCACTTTGAGTTTTTTTTTTAACTGGAGATAGAATATAAAATTCTTCCTCTTTGGTTTTGGGAGATAGAATATAAAATTCTTCCTCTCCTATTTTGGGTTCATCTTTGCCCAAAGAGAAGACACCATCCTTCAACTCCATAATCCGTGCCTTCCACGCACGTGGAATTTTATCCCGAAGCCTAAGTAGGGATAAGTCAACGGCTAACACGTATTGCCGATTTAGTCTTTCACCGATTGAAGAAAACACCAGAATATCAATCTGGGGCATTTTATCCCGAAGCCTAAGTAGAGATGAGTCAGCGCTTAACCCGCGTTACTGGGTGGTTCGTTCCTGTGAAAATGACTGAGTCTATGTATTCAGCATTGTAGCAACAAAAATCCACACCTTTATGCATTGGGAATTTTATCCCAAATCCTAAGTATGGATAAGTCAGCACCTAACACGTATTGTCGATTTAGTCTTTTGCTGAGTGAAAAAGACTCCAGAATCCAAGTATAGGGACTTTTATTCCAAAGCCTAAGTAGGGATAAGTCAGCACCTAACACACGTTGCCGGTTAGTCTTTGGCCGTGAAAAAGACAAAAGCTCATATATTTGACATTATGGTAGGTTGTTATTAATAACACCACAATCTGTGTCTTACACGCATGGGGAATTTTATCCTAAATCCTAAGTAGGGATAATTCAACGCCTAACATGCGTTGCCGGTTTAGTCTTTCACCGATTGAAGCAGACACTAGAATCCGAGTCTGGGAAATTTTATCCCGAAGCCTAAGTAGGGATAAGTCAGCGCCTAACACGTGTTGCCGAGTAGTCTATTCTCGTAAGAAAGACGGAGTCTACGTATTCAATATCGTAGCACTAAGAGAGTTAACTCTCTTAGCACAACGTCACATGCAGAACAGACTTAAACAATCCACATGCATGCACGATTCAAACGGTAATCGGTAAAGGCATGTCAAATCCGTCGAAGGCTGAGAATTTGCCAAAAATCCTAAGTCTATGTCTGATACACGTCGATGTTTAGTCTTTTCACAGGAAAAAGACGAAGTCTACGTATTCAATATCGTAGCACTAAAAGAGTTAACTCTTTTAGCACAACGTTACTTGCAGAATGGATTTAAACAATTTGCATACTAGCCCGACTCAAACGGTAGTCGGTAAAGGCTAATCAAACCCGTTAATGGCTGAGGGTTTGCCAAAAATCCTATAAATGAGAGTCATTATCGTACCAGACCCATTAGTTGGTCTCGTGACTTGAGCATCCAACAATTTCAGAATAAGAGCCCTAGATACAGATGAATCAGCTTTAACAGTTAGTCCTGCAGCCCGAAATTTAGGACCGCCATGCTCCAATGCCTTAAGAGCTTACACTGTGTAAACTCCAACAAATGTACGAGTATAAACTATGTTAACGTCGGTCAACGCGTTACAACAAAGGTTAACGCCGGTCAACACGTTACAGTAAAAGTCGAGGCCGGTCAACGCATTGATGGTTTCACCAAAAAAAGGCTAAGGAAAAATTCCAGATTAAATGATGATTTCAGGGAGTTCGATCATATTTAGTATGAATTCCTGACAAAGATTATCAGTTCAAAGTCAACTCAATGACACGAGCTAAATTCAGAAACTTACGCATCAACTTCAGTTCAAGATTTCGACAATGGTCAAACGATAAACACAGCACCGAAAGAACTTCATCTATTCGACAAAATACTGAATAGACTGAAAGCTGAAGAAGTCAAGAATTGAAGCAGTTTACAGGTCTCTGATTGAGGAAAGGACCTATCATATCTAAAGCATTGCAGACTCTTCTATAAAAGAATGAGTCTTAAATACTTTGGAGGGAGTATTTTTAGGTGTCTAAAAATACCTATAGGTGTCCGTACACAGCTCGAAACAAAGAGTGGATGATTCAAGAAGAATTGTCCAATTGGTCGCTGGGCACGTCAGTCAGGTCGCGCACCTCAGGCACGTATGTCAGTCAACACGCGCCTGTCGGTCAGCCCGCGCACGTCAGTCAGCCACAAGTGACCAGACACACTCATCAATCAGCTCGCGCGCGTCGGTCAAATCCAAAGTGTCTGACACGCCTGTCAGGCGGATCCAAAATACCCGACACACCTGTCAGGCGGATCCAAAGTGCCCGACGCGCTTGTCAGGCGGATCCAAAGTGCCCAACGCGCCTGTCAGGTGGATCCAAAGTGCCCGACGTGCCTGTCAGGCATATTCAAAGTGCTCGACGTGCTTGTCAGTTGGATCCAAAGTGCCCGACGCGCCTGTTAGGCGGATCTAAAGTGCCCAACACGCCTGTCAGGCAGATCCAAAGTGACCGAATGCACTCGTTAATCAGCTCGCGTGCATCGGTCAACACGCGCGCGTCAATCAGCTTGCGCGCTTGGGTCAACACACGCACGTCAGTCAACACGCGCGCTTCAGTCAACACGTGCACTTCAGTCAACACGCGCGCTTCAGTCAACATGTGCACTTCAGTCAACGTGCGCAGAGTGTACAAGTCAACACGATAGACAAGTAAACGAAGTGATAGAAAGTACAAGTCTCGAAAAGTCACAAAGTGCCAAAAAGAAGAAGTTCAGCTGAGACGGTTAACCCACAACTACGCGAGACAGTGCTAGCGGACCCGCGTCGGTGCGGGACGGATCCGTTCGACCCACGTCGGCACGGGACGGGTCTATCTGACCCACACCAACGCGGGTCGAACTCGGCTGACCCGCACCCCCACGGTTCAGCACGAGCCGTTTCGCACAGTTCTGACCCGAAAATGGGTTTTTGACGGTTTTGTGTTATTTTCTCAGGATTTATCTATTCAAGGGGTTCCCAACTGACTTGATACCATCCAAAAACTTGGTTAGGCCATTATTAACTGAATATAAGGCCAAATTATTTATTCTCATGCGAAGACCCGTATCCGAAGCCTATAAATACAGGCCTAGGGGCTCATTTCACAGGGACGGAATTTTATCAAGACGAGGAGGTGCTGGCGAGTTAGAGAGCAAGGGAGCACGAATTTCGGAGGAGGCTAACTAATCTCGGCGAAGTTCTTTACCATAAAGAGGGAGAGTTCGAGAGATCTGAAGCCTCATCCGTCCGTTCCTTGATATTAGGTTTGGTCTTAATCTCGAGAAGAGCTACTGATTTCGCTTGGTCGATTTTAGAGCTTCAAACGAATACTTCCTTTGTGAAGTAGGAGCTCTGTCAATTTTCTATCAACCGGATCTGATCCGTAGGCGGTCCACGGATAAACCCCGTCACAGGCAAAGATCCCGCGAAAGTAATAGGTGATAAACACCTGTTGTGTGTTGTTTGAAAGAGAGTTGTAATCTATTTTCGTTGTATTTAAAGTCTTATAAAAATACTATATTTGTTTTGAATTTATTATAACGCCTGAAGTTGTAATGAATTCAGCAATGAAAATAATTTTCTACCCAAACGAGGAGAAATGTTTATTTTTATTTATTCTCATTAATCTAATACGTCGTGGGCTTATTCACGTTCTGATTCCCGGGTATTTTGGGAAGCGGGCCGTAACATGTGGAGTCTCTAAAACTCATGTGACGGTGACTATGTAAGAACTTCATCATCTTGTGGCTCTCCGGTATCTCTGTACCATCTGAAAGAAGAGAAACAATAAAAAGAACAACAACAAAAGTGTCAGAGAGCTACAGCAAGATTACCTCCATCCGTCCCCAGGGGAAGGGCTACTAGATGGAGTGAATGCTCTATCTATTAAGCATAGTCTACCTCGATTATTTCCCCCATATCTAAGTGGAATTAATATTTATAAACCTACAACACGAGACATAGTACATTGAGCGAAATAATCCAAATAAGGAAACCCTTATCTATATACTATATGTCTTAAACTGTAGATACGTAAAACATTAATACTAAAATAGAGATAACAATCTAAGTAAAATTAATAATTAGAAATCCACAACATGAGATGTAGTACGTCAAGCGAAATAATCTAAACAAGGAAACCCTCATGTATATATCATATGTCTCAAATTGTGAATCGCTAATCATTGATCCTAACTAACAAGTAAAGAAAATAGTAAAGAAATATAAAGACATCATTACATCATATTTATAATATCTTCCACAATCACTGGGGAGATAAAATAAATACTGACATATAATCCCGCATACTTTCAAGAGCAAAGTATCTCGATGATATATCTCAAAGATGAGTTGAACTCATAACTGACATCCGCCTAAAACTTAGGCTATAAATCATCAGTCTCAAAGTCACGGACTACCATGTAGGTATCCTGAACTGTGTGCATGGCTCATTAGTCTCATCGCGATCTTAATGTAGCCTAAGTGCAGGATGGCCTACTACATAGGTATCCAAATAGATAGCTCACAATCACCATAAATAGACTGCTTCCCAGCCCTATCGCACACTCGTGCGGATGGACTGCTATACCAAGTATCCAAACCCGACTCAATAGCCTGTACATATAGAATATCGACGCACTACCTCATGTAGCACTGAACTGGGCTCATCAACAATATCCATCTTATGCATAAATTGTGTATATCTGGTATATCGATGTATTATCACATATAGTACTGAGTTATGCTCATTAACGATACCCAACGAGTGTATAAACAATCACTACTCTATTATAAATAACCCAACTCTATTATAAATCACCTTTGGGTTACTCATGTTTGGGCAACGATACTGTACTGGTGTATGCGTGAATAAACATGTATAAAAGTATGGCTCGAACCCCTTGAACTCATCTCAAAACAGTGCAAAAACAAACTAGAAACAATCTGGAAATCTGCCCGTAAGTCGACTTATGCCTAGCATAAGTTGACTTATGGCAAGTCGACTTAGTCGACTTCCATATTTCTGTTTCGATATTTTTTGCGGTATTTCTCAAACAAAACTCATTCTAATCAACATAGATCATAAGTAACATGATATAAACATCTAACACTAATTAACAGAGGTCATTATCACATGGTTTAACACTTGAATTAAAATAATTAAGGTTAACTACATGATTATTCAAGATTTTAAATATTAACATTAAATATTACATAACTATCATAACATGATTAATTTTTTTGACAAAGAAGTATAAAAATTCGTTTAAACATGATTAGACTAATTAGGAAGCATTGGCCTAAGGTTTAAGCATGATTAATTAACATAAAAAGATAATTAAACATCAAACTAGGGTTAACACATGAATTAAGCATGTTTAAAAAATTAAAAACAAAATTAAATGAAACCCTAATGATCATGATCATGATTCTATCATAAATAGCAAGAAAAATGTACTAATCTAGCATTTAATTGAGTTTCAACATCAAAAATATAACTTTTAACATCACAAGTTAAGATTAAACATGAAAGCACATAGTAAACATCATATTAACAACTAATACTAGTTATTTAACTATGGGGATAGGTTTGGATGAAGATAATCTTACCTCAAGTCATTGTTGATCCTCCCAACACGTGTGCAAGATCTCTTCCTTTGGTACAAACACAGATCTCACCTTCCTCTAGGTAAATCCTTCACCAAACTCTTTTAAAAACTCAAAAAGTTGAACTAGGGTTTTATAGGAGGAGTGGCTGCTGTATTCTCACAAAAAAATATATAGCTGTAAGGACCATGAAATTTTGATATTAGTTAAAATAATTTTTTAGTATTTTAAAATATTTAATTATTATTTTTAAAAGAGTAATTATATTTTTCTTAAATTTCTATAATTTTCTATGATTTAAAGTCTGAGTTTTATATTTATTTAAATGATATTAATATTTATAAATTAATTTTATACGGTGAAAATTTATGGAATTTATTTGTTGCGTTATCGATGCTATTACATGTCATTTGAATAATAATATATTATATTATTTTTATTATTACGTATATTTTCGTATAATACATTGTATTATTAATTACATATTATTTGTATAATTTATTGTATTATTTCTACTGTTACATATTATCTGTCGTATTAGTATAAATTGTATGTTTTACTCCGTATATAATTATCCCATAATTGTTTGATTTTAAATATAAGTAAATATATTTTACTTATTAATTATTCTCGTTTAATTGTACAATATGTGTATTTTCGACTATTTCGTATTAATTGTTGTAATAACACAACATGTACGTTTTTAATTATAGATAATTATTCTGTAATTAGATTAATTTTTAAATACCCATAATTATTTTATTTTAATTATTTAACCCTAAAATTCTATACGTATATATAATATTCTATTCTCTTTCCTCTCTCTCCTCTTCTTCTAAACCCGCCACCAGACCCATGCTTTCTCTCCCCCTCGTTCTTCTCCCTCCGGCCTCTCTCGTCGTCGACCACCGGGCCCAACGAACCGCCCCCTCATTCTCCTCATCCCCGTCGTGCCCCGCTCACCTCTCCTTGCTCGCAACCCCCGCTGGTTGCCTTCATCCCCCGCTCGAGCCTCCTCCTTCTCCAGCCACAACAGCCCTCCCCCTCTGCTCGAGCTCCAGCCTGACCGCCGCTCCGCTCCCTCAGCCGCTAGAGCTCCAGCCAGCAACTGCCACGGACCATCCCCTTCTACCTCCTCGACCGCGTCAGCCACCACATCCCCGTCAGCCTCTAACAGCCACTGAGAAGCCGCCCAGCCTCGTCGCGCCCAGATCCGCCGCCCAAGACCGCCGAGCTCCTCCTCATCCCCGCCGTCAGCCCCCTTCCCTGACCGGTGTAGCAGCGAGTCCGACAGCCCCCTGCTCCTCTCCCTCATCTCCCGAGCAGCCTTCGCCGCTGTCTCCTCCTCGACAGCCGACTCGCCGCCGCCAAAGCCCGCCGCGCCGCCATCGCCAGCTAGCCTCCCCGCTGACCCGAACTCAGCCGTCCGATCCGCGCCATCGACGTCGATTCATTCGATGAACCCGAGGCAAGATCCCGTTCCTCTTGACTCGTTATTTCGTATTTATATATGTCATTAATTAGTTGCATAGATTAGATTGTGAATTGTTATTAACTGTGTGGGCTTGTTGATGATCATATTGATAATGATGTTAGATAAGTAATTTAAAGAAATAAGTATTTTGTGTAAAAGTGGTTATTTGAGATGTTTTTAAAAGAAAGAATATATATAAAAATTATTTTTTAGAATTATTATGATGAGAAAAGGATTAATTGGAAAAATGGGTTGGTTTTGAATAATTATTAGAATAGATAATTTTAAAGTATTTATTTCGAAAAAAGGGGTCATTATGAGTTGTTAAGTTATTTTCGTCAAAAGAATTATATTTTGATAATTATGATGATTTAAAAGAAATTATTTTGTGAAGGAAATTATTTTAGGAAGATTACAATAACTTAAATAAATTATTTTGGAAAAGATTATTTTTCTATATTACATAGTTTGTTGTTCATAAATTTATGACTATTAATTTCGATTACCTGAATTGCCATGATATTATTGTACATGATCAGTTGTTTTGTTATTATTTGTGGTGATTAAGAACCATTAGTAGTTCATGACTTAGTGGCCTCGTGCGTCATGAACAGACCTAGTGACATGTGCGGATGTGTTGACTGAGTTAGGCGGTGAACCCAAGTTTCAATGAGGATTATGGTTGATTTAGAAAATACAAGAGAGTTGGGATGGGAAAGTCCATGTTCATGTGATCGGATAAGGCTGTTGATGTATCTTCCAGGCCTCCTCATGATCCAGTGTAGCTTGGGGTTAGTTTGTTGGGTCAAAGTGGAGTCGGTGTAGCCACTTTGGTCCGTGAGCTTGATATTCACCTGATTCTTGCTTGAGTTCGAACCAGGCCGGAATCGGATTGCGTGTAGCCCTCTGACCAATCCAGTGTAGCGGCGTATTGGGTGCACATAGGGGATTTGTGAACAGCTAGTTATCTGATGATAGGAGCGTTGACTCTGTGTGAGATGTGGACCAGTGACCGTTATAGAATGGCTAGTTACCTAATCTTGTTATTTAAGGTGATTACGGATGCTTGTGAGATGTAGGCCAGTCGTAATTCTTTCATACATAGATCGGGATTAATATTTAATTATCTACAATTTGAGACATATGGTATATACATGAGGGTTTCCTTGTTTGGATTATTTTGCTCGACGTACTACGTCGAATGTTGTAGATTTTTAGGTATTAATTCCATCTATTGTATGCCCCTATTACTTGGATGATTAGACTGATCGCTAGCTACATGATCTCGTTACCTGATCAATTATGAATGCTTTATGTTATCATGATTTAGTAGTGTTTTCATGTTGATTTGTGGATTCCAGTTGTACGTTCTTTTGTTATTTCTGTTATCATATCGTTTTTCGCATTAGATTTCTATTCGTTCTATTTTCTTTGTGGGGTCGGGTCTTGTTGTGTGCCATACACGCTGACGTACACTTGTTTTCTCTGGTGTACGTCAGACTTAGAGGAAGAACAGGTTCAGCAGGAGCTAGAGGATTCTCAGCAAGAGTGCTTTGTAGATGGAGCAGAAGAAGGAGTCGAAGCCTAGTCTTTTCTTTATTTTTCTGTTGGCCTTAGTTGCTTTTGTAGTACTTTACATTCCTACTGGATCGATGTATTTTTGTATCTCTTCAGTATTCATTTGTTTAGTTTTGTATAAGGGCACGTTTGACCCGAATATTATGTCTTGGATGATATTTATTTGTGATATGTATTATTTTGTTCTGTGTTCATTATATTCTTGCTGATTGTGATCGGGGACCTGTGACTTCGCATCATATTTATTTCCAGACGCTTAGCGTATTGGATTGAGAAGAAAAAGAAAAGACAAAAAAATGATAGTGTATATTTCTTCTCAATCTAATACGTGGCGGGCTTGTTCACGTTCCGATTCCCGGGTATTTTGGGAAGCGGGGCGTGACAATAGCAAAATAGGGTTTAAATGAGTATATATAAGCCTGGAATCGAAACAATAGGGATACGATCTGAAAACCCAAAAGAAAACTGGAAACAGTCCGTATGTCGACTTATAATCGACTTGGTGTAAGTCGGCTTATCAGGAAAAATCTGTGTGTATATGTCTTTGTTGTTTTAGTTGTAACTTTCACATCCAAACTCAGAAAGAGGTGATTTAAGATACATTGGAAATCTGTTGAAGAAACCTACAAGTTTTGTCTTTTGAGATTTCTTAGATTCGAACTGTATTTGTGTATAAAATATAAATACTCTTAACTAGTCGTTTTTTTTTCCAGATTCAAGCTCGTGCATGTCGTGCATGATTTCACTCCCGTATTCATATATATACTAGCATACTCAAATATTAAAATATGCATATAACATATTTATTATTTTTTTCATATAATATTCAAATTTTTACGCGGTTTTACAATAATGGTGAAGGGTCATGTGTTGTGTGGTACTTGAATCAAATATCCAAGGAGTTGAGTTACCCAAATTAGCAATAAAAGCAACGGTATCAAACTAGAAGAAGTCTCAGTGATACTAAGATTCTACATAACGACATTGGTAATAGCAAATATCCGAGCAATGGAAAGAGAGTTGGAAGAACTAGTAGTCTAAGAAGCAACCATATTATGGGGCATTGTGAGCCTTTATCAGACAATTCGCAGACACTATCCTCAAAGCTTACAGATGGGACATAGACCATGAGGTGGAGCTAGATAATCTTGCATCCAAGACCATCAAACTTGTAGTTATGAAAACTTTAGGAGAAGTACCTTTGTCAAGATCCCTGAGTACGTAATTGGCTATGATCCTTCCGACATTGTCCCTACTTCAAGTCTTGAGCTCGAGATTGAGTAACAAATACTATAACAGAAGGAGTATTATTTAGAAAATGAGGGCACATCTCCTCAGAAGTAAACTCTACAATAGCATATATATGTTGCAAAAGTGGTGATTTGTGAAGAATATGAGCCCTCGGTGAGTCATACTCAGGGTGCAAGCGTATCACAGATGATATAGATGCTGATGATCATGCTGAGCCTCAACATCTCAAGCAAAATTAGATAATGATACAGGTGCATTCCCCTCCAATAGCTTGAGTTATTCCTAATAGTTAGAAAGAAGAGTATAGAGGTCCTGAGTAGATCAATCATCTTGGTGAGCTCTCTAAAGGACTTAATGTAACTGTTACTCTCTAGCAGCTCCGGTTTGCATGAATATATGAGAAAGTGTAATCCACTATTTGCATGAAGTAGAGAGATGACCAATAGATAGTCAAATAGAACCGTATATGGATTGCATAATATATATACCATAATCTGCTGATCTGTATGGTTTTATTGTTGAGATGTAATCTCTCTAGTAACAGCAGCAACCCCTAGTGTGGTAATTGAGTAATTAATTGTAGAGTTAGATCTAGAGGATGCATCAATCGGAGAGATATGAGTTGGACATGGAGGAAAACAGTTAATATGTCCACAATGCGAATACACTGGTATACTGAATGGTTAACCCCCATGTTGCGTAATTTTTACCTCCAGAGAGTTAAATATCAATAGCTAGGAAGGTGGAGAGTCTCTGCTTGTTCATGATGATTGTCTTTTTTTTAATATAACTCAAGGTTCAATAAGTTTTGGATTAGGTCAAACTTAAAAAACCTTGGGTATCGCTAAGTTTGAGATCAAATATCAATGAAGAGTTTGGGATCAATGTCTTGCCTCATCAAATCTCGATCTCGCTCATTCATCACAAGAAGGCGTGATCATCACCAAAGATCCAACATAAAGTGTTGATCGATGAATCATCGAAGGAGGAAACCAGTGCCTAAGGTTATAGCTTCAACAATGACTTCTGCATGGCGCAACAGTCAACATTGAGGCTAAGGTGTGGTGTAGTGATTTCAGGGGTGTAGCATGGTGATCAGATGAGGATGTGTTCATATGGAGACTAGATTTAGTGGATCTCGTGTAGATATCGACTAGATCAGATCTAAGCAAGGTTTAGAGCACTCAGATTCGATGAGATCTCCAGCAGTAGTTGACGAGGGCAGGTCGACGAGGGCGAGGCAGCGGTTGATGACAAGAAGCAACTCCGACCTAGTCGGAGTTGGTGGCAGCAGCTAGATGTAGGGTTAGGATTAGGGTTTGATAGATGGATGATTGAGATTATAGATTGAATTTTGTGGATGAGTGAAATTAATTTGTGTTTTGTGGGTCAGATACCATGATAATTAGGAGACAATAATCTGTGTTGTTCTTCTGATCAGAGAATATGATACAAATATATACATAAGATATGACTTTGTGTAGGTCAATATTAGACTATACCCATATAGATTTAAACTGTCTTAATATAAGACATGTATATAAACATATGGATTAAAAATTCTTGATATAATTATAAGCTTTGACCCCCCCCAAAAAAAAAAACATATAAGGAAAATTCTAAGGACATCCACAAGTGTCTAACACTCGTGTTCTGATTGGTAATGGTGTAGGGTTGGACGTTGGGTATAGAATTTGGGGATATAGCTGAATAGATCAAAGATGGTCAATGCTAGCCATAGCCGCGAGTGGGGTTCACTCGTGCTGAGGGACGTGTGTGCAACTACAACCAGTGAACCCTCCACACGACTATGACTAGCACTCCTCGTCTAGGGTTGGGATAGCTTTAAGGACTAGGGGTGCATTTGGTCCGGATATGGTTCGAATATGATGCTTACCATATCCATATCTATTTATCCGTATCGGATACGGATATGAATACATATATATCTCGATAAGAAAAATTCATATTCATATCCGCTAAAATCGGATATGGTTATGGATAAACATGCGGATATATAAACGGATATGCATGCGGATACAAAACGGGTATGAGAAAACTAGATAGTATTGAGAAAAATAAAGTCCATGCGATATAAAAGAGTTTGTTAATATGTTCATTATAATTGAAAAACTAAGTTTAGACATCTTGATCATCATAACTAACCACAAATCCATAATCAAATAATCGAAACTATCGTAAAAATATGACCAATATGTATTCGGATATTTCAAACACGGATACAAATATTTCACTACAAAATCATATCCATCATCATAACTTAATTATCAGTTATAAATTTGAGTAATTATATATGTATTCTAACAGATACGATTACGAATATTTTCTAGGAGAGCTTTGCTACAGGGACCCAAAATATGGGACCAATAGGGAGGACAAGTGAGGTGTCTCCCTCCTGTTGGATAATGAGTTGGTCATCATTAATGATGATCAACTCATTATCCAATAGAAAGGAGACACCTCACTTGTCCCATCTATTGATCCCATATTTTGGGTCCTTGAGGAATTTCTCTTTCTCGAATATAGATATAGTTTGTACCCTCGTTAAGAACGTGTCCGGAGTAAAGCCTACATCGCTAAACAGCGAGTGCCCGCAGCGTTGCTCATTATACAAAGGGCACATGCTCTTTTTTTTATTTTTCTTTCCTTTTTCTGTTTTTTCCCCCAAAAACTATACATGGAGTACTGGCACTTCACGGACTTTGCTGCAGAATAGTACGGTCCCATCAACAACCTCGATGGGGGCCATTAACTTCTACTCTTTTTGCCCGAATTTATCTGCTTTACAGAACCACAGTTCTTTTTCCGTAACAGCTCTCGCGATTTCCACTATTTACATTGAAGATGCTAGAGTTACGGGTTGTACCTTATCCGTAATTATTTCAAACGTTGGCGGTATTTTTACAATCTAGTCCCATCGTTATCCTCTACTTTTACTAGCAGTCAAACCTTTTCTACCTTTCCTATGGAAATACCTTATCTGTTATTTTCACTTGTTTACAATTTTACCCCTATTATAGTACAAACGCACGCGCGTGCCAGAAATAAGGCATCTCCTACGACGTGTCTTCAGCTTTCGGTAGCCTTGTCAAGCGTGATGGATGAGACCTGGACTTTGTCGTTTAATGTAGCATAAAATTCAGAATGTAACGTCTTAAGAAAAAAGAATTACATTATGAATTTTATTTTAGGACATAACTATTTTCTCTTTAAAGTATTGTTGAATTTTTAAATTACTTTTTAAAGTATTAATTTACTTATTTGACCCTTTAAAATATATTTATAATTTTAATATGATTATTTTGCGAGTCTACAAACTTTAATGATGTAAAAAATGCTTTTTTGTATTTCTTCATGAGGTTTTATCAATTTATCTCATTTTCTGCCAATTAAAGAATATGTTTAAACTATTTTCTCCAAAAAAATTTAATCTTTTAACCTTTTTATGAATTAAAAAATATTTTTTTTACATTAGCAAAACATACAAGGAAATAAAGAGTATCATGTTATATTAATTTATTAAATATTTGAAAGTATGCTCACAAAAAGATGCAAGGAAAAAAAGGAATATCATGTTATTAATCTATTAAATATTTGACAGTATGCTTACAAAGTTATCACATTGGGTACATATATATACATAGTTTAGTGGGGAAGATTGATAAATTAATACTTTATAAGAAATAACTTGAGAGTTCACTAATCCCTTAAGGAGAAATGATGATTTTATCCTTGGAAATTATCGCAAATCATTATAATTGCATTTTACCAATCAAATTGTAGGTAACTCTTAATTTAATCTTCTGCTGGGCAACTCCTCTTAAACAAGTTAGGAACAGAAAACTAGTCCAACATTAAACATAGTTCGACCAAAAAATATACTAGGACATAAAAATAGTCTTGTAAGGCTAATTTCTGACCTTAATCAACTTATGTTTTACCCTCCTCTTCGTCTAGAATTAAATTGATTCATGTCAAAACTGATTTTTTGAGGAGTTGTCAAATTACCTCTAAATGTTAGGGAGTAAAACTTAAAATATTTGTTATGTGCTGTTAAAGAATTTTTTTTAGGAAAAAATATGTTTTTAACTCACGTAATAAGAATACCAACAACCACACTGCTACGCCTTTGGCGTGCATTAGAATGGAACCCAGGCTCCCTTACAGGGAAGCGACGTGACTTTTCTATGTGACCTATTAAATTGCTTCCTTTATTAAAGAAATTTAATTTTTATAAATTACTAAGCTGTTTTTTATTAGCTAAAACTAGCATTGATGTTGCCCTATATCTAAACTCTGATATTCCCCTCTCCTTGCGGCTCATTCCTCTCTCTCCCGTCCCTCATCAATTGCTACTATTTTCTATCCCATGAAAATTCAAATTTCTAGTTAAAATAAAAAAGGAAAAATTGTGTCAATGCCTCAAAAATAAAAATTTAATGTGGCCCAGCCCCATGTATTACTTCCCATGTACTTTAATCACTAAAAACATAAAAGAAATGAACCACCTCCTTCAGCCTATGAGCACCTTTTATGTATACATATTTCACCCTAAACGCTAAGTTACTTTTCGCTCTCCAACCATTATACCTCTACATCTCTCTCTCTCTCTCTCT
>BQKN01066857.1:0-11014 GCA_022839385.1 Asparagus kiusianus
GTTTATTTTCGTTTAAGTTGTAATCCCTTTGTTTTCATTTATATTCTGTTGTAACGATCGAAGTTGTAGCAGATCACAAAGTAATGAAAACAGCAACTTTTACCGGAAACAAGGCACATCACCAGGTAGGCCATTATCTGATGAGTTTGACTATCAGAGGTAACTATTAACGTGATAGCTTTGGTAGACCCGCCATCCTACTTGAAGAGGATTGGCAAGTTAATGGACTATCAGAGGTCATCATTAACGTGATAGTTCTGTGGATCTGTCATCCTGTTGAAGAGGATTGGCAGGAGAATTTGAAGGGAATGGACTATCAGAGGTGATCATTAACATGATAGTTTTGACGAATTTCGTGGTTGACAGAGGTATTTTATTAAACGTAACAACTCAGAAAATTTATTATTCATAATCCAATGAACTACAAATAAACCAACCCCCAGTCTTGAACAAGTGCAGGGGGAAAAGGAGTAGACATGGCACATCGCCTAGTAGGCCACTATCTAACGAGTTAGACTATCAGAGGTAACTGTTAACATGATAGTTGTTGGACCTGACATCCTACTGAAGAGGATTGGCTTCAGTGGTCGTGGTATCTTCCGGTTCTGACTGGGAAGAGTGAGCTTGAGTCGATTGCTCAGGAGAAGATTGGGCTTGGTCCGATTGCTCAGGTTGGTCCTGCTTACTTTGTTCTTCAGCTTTGATCCTGACAATAATCTTTTAAGCATGTTCGCCTTGAGAGATTAATTGTCTCCAGGAACGACATTCTGCAACTCCTATTCGGGCTAGGAGGTCGGTTTGCAAGTTATGTCGACAGGTCTCCACCAAGGTAGGCTGTGTCATACCTGTCGGACATCACAGAGCCATGTTTCGAAACCTTTTGACGAAGGCTTTGACTGACTCCCTCTTTTTCTGCTTAGTGGCGAGAAGGGTATGGATGGAGACTTCTGTATCCTCTTCAAAGAATCTTGATAGGAAGAGTCTCTCTAGATCTGCCCACTTTCGGATACATCCGGCAGGCAGTTTCCTGAACCATTTAAAGGCAACTCCCTTGAGGGTGCCAATGAACAATCGAGCCAGTATGGCGTCGTTTGATACCACATTCCCAGTCTGTGACTTGAAATAATAGATATGTTGATTCGGTGATCCCGTGCCGTCAAAAGTTTGTAGCGTCGGGACCTCAAATTTTAGAGGATAAGGGGCTGCATCCCATCCGGCAGGATAAGGCCTGGTAACTCCCTCATCTTGGAGCTCGCTTCTGTTGGCAATGACATTGAGGCGGGTTTCCAATTCTTCCATTTTGGTAGACTGGAGATTCTGCTCGTTCTCAGTCTCTCTTCCTTTATCAGAGGAAGATTTTAGGTTGTGGGCTTCTTGGTCAGAAGCTGTGTCATCAACCACTTTTCCCTTCCTTTTACTTGTGTGAGGTTGGGATGAAGACGTTTTTCCTCTTCGCGAAGATTCTTGCCTGGGTGGCGAATCTGTCTCCTGAGATTTGGCCTTGTCTGCGACGATTTGAGTCAACAGGGCCATGAGTTCATTGATGGCCTCCTGCTGAGATTTGAGCATGGCCTCTTGCTCATCAAGTCTCTTCGCAAGACCTTCATGGTTCCCCGTCATATAAGCGGAGCTTTCATGTTCAACAAAAGAGCTTGATGATTGGGACTCTGCAATGGTTGAGTGTTCATCATCGGAATTGATTCCTCTGGCTAAACTCCGATAGTTAACAGAGGGAATGGCTCCTGTTCGTGTCCGAGTGTGTTGGTAGACTCCTTCGAACTCGTTAGCGATTTCTCTAACGGTCGGTGAACGACTTGTCTCAGAGTCATCGGAACTAGGGCCTGAGGCTTTCCCTCTCCCGATCACATTGATAGTGACCCTAGGATACTCGGTCTTTGGAGTCTTCTTTCTGTGAGAACGTCGTCGTTGGTTGGGTAAAGCAATGTTCGTAAATTGGTCGAACACCAATATTTTGGCCGCATATGAGCAGCATTGACATCCCGAGAGGACCGTAGGAATCAGTCGTTCATATTGGAATGAACAAATGACTTGTTGCATCGGTCTTTCTCTCGATATGAATTCTCTCAAGTCTATTGTAAAGACTCGAGAATTACTCACTGATCGTGAGGTTTGGATTGGAACCCCCAGTCTATGATTGGACAGGACTGGCTCCTGGTGAACATGGATCTTGAATCCACGTTGATCTTTTTGAACATGACGAATCGCATCGTGTTCTGAAGAAGAAACACGAGGGTCGTGTTCTGTTTTACTAACGCTAGACCGAATTCTGCGTTTTGTTGATGAAACGCACCTTTGCTGGTTGCGTTTTTGTCGGTTAACGCAGTTCATAAGTCTGCGTTTTGTTGATGAAACGCACCTTTGCCGGTTGCGTTACTGTTGGTTAACGCAGTTCATAAGTCTGCGTTTTTGTTGGTTAACGCAGTTCATAAGTCTGCGTTTTGGATCTTGAACGCACTCCTGAGAGTTGCATTTTGGTTCTGAAACGCACTCCTGAGAGTTGCGTTTTGGTTCTGAAACGCACTCCTGAGAGTTGCGTTCAGTTTGTGGAATGCGGCCCTGAAGGCTACGTTTTGATTCTGGGACGCACTCTTGAGAGTTGCGTTCTGCCAGATCAACGTAGTTTTGAGGTCTGCGTTTGGATGTTGAAACGCACCTCTGAGGGCTGCGTTTTGATTGCGTCACGCACCACTGAGGGGTGCGTTTGGCATAAACTGAGCCCACTCCTTCGAAGGAGGTGCTGCTCGAGCAATCTCGGCTAAAGGAGAGGGCTTCCTTTGGCATAGGAGCAACAATTGGAGCTTTAGTCTCCTTAGAGACTTTGTGGATCTTGCGCATAGCCTTGGGGCTAAGGGATCCGGAGGAGATGGACTCCTCAAACTTGGCTTGATCGAACTCGATGATCAGAGTTTCAACGGTCGTTCCAATGAGCATGACGTCGGATTATGCCACCACCTCTTCATCAGAGAAGCTTGTCCCCAGCGGAGTCGCCATCTTTCCTTTGGTGGAAAATTTGATGTAAAAAGACAATGAAAGAAAATTTGACTTGTATTCTCTCAAAATCGATTACAATTTGGATTCCGATTACAAAAGAGAGGAGAATGAATTTGATTCTCCCCTTTGTTTAAAACTAGGTTCTTCACGGTGGCGATGGAGTGCCTCCTTCGAATGCTCACGTCGAGTTTGCTCTCCGTTGACGATCCGAAGGTCTTGATTCACTGGAATGATATCTTCTCCTCACGATTTGACGCTGTGGAGAACTTGCGTGGCAAGTTTGAAAACTCTGACCGAGTTTAGAAGAACTTGCAGAGCGAGTTGGAAGCTCTGGACGAGTTGATAACTCAGATCGAGTTTGAAACTCTATGAAAGAGTGGATTTGAACCGAAAATTCGGTTAATAGCCAAGAATGAAGAAGCTCTGGTTGTCGATCTCCAAAGCTCCAGTCGAAGAATGAATGCTCTTCTTTGCTGCCAATCCTCAGGTTCAAAAAGCCAGCCCCTTGACCGAATCTCCCTTTGATGATGAGAGAAAATTCCCCTTTTTTTTAACTCAATTGAGTTTCTGATCTTTATAGGGGGTTACGGGTGGTAACTGCCCCCTTAATCCGCTCCTAAGTGGGGCGGAAATCCCTCAAATCGTGGGGGAAAAACAGTTTCTGGAACTGTTCAGTTCGTGTTTGAACGAGTCAAACGCCTAAATTGGCGTTCTGGACCTTAACTCTGCGTCTTAGAGTTGAGACGCAGAGTTGGGCGCTTGTTGGGCGTTGAAAACGCAAGGGCCGTTTGCGTTTCAGACCTTAACTCTACGTCTTAGAGATAAGACGCAGAGTTAGGCGCTCGCTGGGAGTTGAAACGCACAGGTCGTGCTGTTTTAGAGATTAACTCTGTATTTTGATGTTGAAAACGCAAAGTTGAGCCTGTTTTAGGCTGAAAACGCACAGGTCGTGTTGTTTTAGAGATTAACTCTGCGTTTTGATGTTGGAAACGCGGAGTTGGGCCGTAACTCTGCGTTTTGATGTTATATCACAAGGATAACCTCTGGGTTTTGAGGTTATAACTGTAGGCGTATAAAATTGCCTATAGGTCCCACAATACAGCTCGACGACGCCAATTCAACAAACGGACCATCGAGCGACGTATCCAAGCACGACCGTTATCCCGCCAACGCCGAAGCCAAGCCATACGCAACGGAGCGGGTTAACGAGGCGACGAAGTCAACGAATCGCACCCAAGCATTGGAATGCATCCACTCGCACGCGGAATCAAACCAACGTTTCGGGGAATCACCGAGTCATCTAAACAAGAGCGAACTCGGTGATATGACGATCGAATCAAGATCAATTCCGGACTCGAACTCAGAAGCGGATTAACTGCCATATTTGGAATCGGATCAACGAATCGAATCCGAACAAGTCAACCACACAACCGAATCGAAGTCCAAATCAACAACGAATCGGAACCCGAACGACGGAACCCGAACAATGGACGAAAAACCGGAAAACCCGCCTAAGGGGGCTCGGCCAAGAGCCGAGCCACCCACAGGTGGCTAGGCCCTGTTCTGTGCCCGAGGCACAGGTTTGAGCGCCTATAAATAGGCCTTGTGCTCATTTGTTTCGGAGGTTGGAAATTTTGGAGAGAGGCGAAGCCCTGCTGGATTGAAGACTCAGATCTAAACAAGATTCAAACTTTGAAGGCTTTGGAGACTTGGACTTCCAGATCCGGTGCCCAGCGATCGTCAACGCCAAATAAGGCAGGAGTTCGAGGGAATCGGATCTTCAGATCTACACGATCACACTCCGGATCTAAGCTTGGTTCTTAGATCCCGAGCATCGAGCGGTTGTTTCCTTGGTGAAACAATCCCTCCCGGCTATTATTCCCTTGGTGGAATAGTACCCGTCATATCGTGTAGATCCGACCGGATCGAGATCACGCGGTGGTCCACGGCAAATAACCCCGGCGCAGGCAAAGAACCCACACAAAGCGAGTGACCGCTAAACAGGAGCTCGCGATTCGTTCGGCAAACAAGGATAAAAGTTGTAATCTTTCTTTTTTCTTATTTTTTGATTTTCATTGTAACCGGATCTTATAAAAAGACCGGATCTTTTGTAACCGATAAACTGTTATCAAGAGTGCAATGACATCAATGAAGAAAGACCCGATTTTTACCGCGAACAATCTGGCGACCACAGTGGGAGCCACCGATCTCGCCGACGAGATCGTTGCGTCGCAGCCGCGGATCCCGATCCCGGTCGTGGAGGAGGTCGAATACGAGTTCGACCAACAGAAGTTCGAGGCGTACCTGTCGTCCTCGTCCAGATCTACCTCCTCCCGCAAGTCCAAGTCTCCAAAGTTCTCCTCCAAGAGGAAACTTCGTTGGTACGAAGATGTTGAAGACACCAATGAAGATCTCGCCCCGTTTGATGCCGAAGCTGCATTGGGTGAGATCTCCCCAACCTCCAACCAGGTCAGATCCGTTCTGGCCAAATCCTCCGTTGCCGAGGGCGTAGTGACTTTCTCGAAGAGAGCCCGCCAAAGGCAACGGCAACGCCTTGCGAAACAATTCGCAAAGGCCATGGAATCTGTTGACGGAGTTCGCTACAAGGCGGATCTGAAGAACAGAAGAGGCAAGCAGCCTCAACAACAGATGAAGGGTAGCTCCTCCAAGCCGCCGACGGACGAATGGATCCGCGTCAAACGGAACCGATCAACACTGGAGGAGCGCATTCGCAAGCGCCGCGCACTATCAGCGCAGGCACGGGCTCAAGTTCAAGAAGCCCGTAGAAGGTTGTAGAATGGAGTGGCCAAGAAATCGCCACCAACTCGCAAAGTATGGAGGCCTAAGTCTGAAGCGGCGATTCGGACTAAGGAGCAACAACTGCAGCCTTCGAGAATTCAACTCCCGGCGAATCAATCTAAATCGCCGATAATCCCTACAACTGCTCCGGGAGATCCCGCAAGACCATCCCGAAGAAGGAGGTCAATTTTGGAACGCCTCGGTCCAATCCCCGATGAAAGAGGCAAAGCTCCAATCCAAGATCGTTTGGGCCCGATGAGAGAGCCCCGAACGACTCAACATGCTGGGGGTCGCCACAATCCTCAACATGACAAGGAGTTCAAGGCTACTGCGCGTGCCAATTTGCGCATCCAAGTTCAGAAGCTCGTCGAAGATTCACGCCCACAAAGGCACGTTTCGAGACGCATAACCTTTGAAGGCCCAAAGAAGGCAATTCGTCCCCAGAAGGAAACATTGTCGTCCGATGACGATAACGTTATACCTGGGAAATCGTACCAACACGCGATAGGTCGCTCCGACTTTCATACGGACGAGCTGTACTATCGTGCTGGGGGTACGAACAGAGCCAGAAAGAGAAGCCCTCGTAGGCTCGAGACTCAGTGCCCCTGTTCCAAACTCATTTGGGCAGTATTGTCTCAGTGTAATTGCACTAAGACGGTCCCCGAAAGGGTTTCGGTGTTTGAAAGGCTCAGCACTGAGACGTCAAAGCCAAAGCCTAGGCGTCTCCGACGAAGGAAAGCGGTGGTTGAAGATGGAGAATTTCCAAGGGTCGCCGCTAATATGACCAACAAGGGGACATTGGCACGGGATGATCTCGAATCGATTCTGAATGCACCCCAGCGTTTAACCCGTTTGCAGTCCGGCGCCATCTCACGAAGGACGTACGGTAGGGTTCAGATAAGACCACCTTCAGAAGATGAGGAATCAGATGCATGCTCTGCAGTTGCGTCTGATAACACTGTATCCAGCGAAGGAGAACCCCGCGAGTCATTCATGATAAGTGCGGAACAAGTGGCCAAGATGCTTGAAGAAGCCATGGCCAAACAACAGGAGACCTTCAGGCTCGAGATGCAGATGGCCATGCAGACCATGAGGGAGATGCATGAGCAGCAAATCCAGGCGCTGAGGAACCAGCAAGGCGAAACAAGCCACCGTAATCGGGTTGTTCAGGAAGTTGAGCATACGGATGCGGATGAAACTCGCGATGCCAATGACCCTCCCATCAACGCAGGGGGTGGCAATGAGGATGCTAGTGAAGACACAGGTGAAAGCCTGAAAATTAAAAACCTCGAAAGCAAGATCAATACATTGATTTCTGCTCAAGAGGTGAAGAAAACGGGCATTCCTTGTCCATACCCAAGGGAGTGGGATTCAATCCCCTATCCGGCGAAGTTTAGTCTAATCAACTTCACGCCGTTCGATGGGAAAGGTTCCCCTACCCAGCATTTGATTTATTTCAAATCGCACCTGGGTGTTATCTCTGGCAATGAGTCTCTGATGGTGCGGTCATTCGTTGGCACTCTTCGCGGAGCCGCCTTCGATTGGTATCGCCGCCTCAAGCCAGGTAGCGTGAGCAGCTGGGACGATATGGAGACAAAATTCCTCGCTAACTTTTTCGATGACGACACCGAGATATCCATCGGAACGTTGCTCGACGAGAAACAAAAGGACGGGGAGTTAGTCGAAACCTTCGTCAAAAGGTTCCGGAACAAGGCGCTAAATTGCCGGGACCCGATCACCGAGGAGTTCATCCTCCAAACTTGCCACGACAACCTCGCATTGGACGTGTTAGAAGCAATAGGGACAGCACCGTCCAATACTTGGAAAGACTTGAAGGTCCGAGGGGAGCAAGCCGAACGTTTCCTCCGAAGGAAGAAGGCCGAGAGGGGTCAATCAACGACGAATCCTCCGAACTCGAACTTCGCCTCCCGTGGTAAGGGCAAGACACCCGCAACGACTGTTGACGTTAATCAAACGTCACAACAGCAGTCCCGGAGACAACAGAAAACTTCGGATCAGAGGCCTCAAAAAGAGTACTCCTTCAAGGACGAAGATGTTCCAGCCATCTTCAAATCCCTCCTTGACAATAACAAGATCAAGCTCCCACCGATCACGAATCAGGAGGAAGCTGACAACACTGCGGATCCGAAGTATTGCGCATACCACAGAAGGATCCTTCATCCCACCAAGGCCTGCTTTACTCTAAAGAACAGTATCCAGACCTTGGTTGAAGCCGGCGTCATAACGCTGGAGTAAGCCAGTCAAGAACGGTAAGACTCCAGTGGGTGCACGAGTATAAACTGTATCCCCTAACTCCGACCGGTATAAGAGTATAAACTGCTTCCTGAAACTCCAAAGAGTACACGAGTATAAACTGTTTCTCAATCCTCCGACCAGTATAAGAGGTTAAACTGCTCCCTGATACTCCAATAGGTATATGAGTCTAAACTATTTCCTTTCTTCCACGGGAAGTTCCTGGAGAGTGCCATGCGTGGTATTCTTAAGGATAACCCGATTATACAGCTGATGCAATGATACACCCAGTTTTGCAAAGAAAGCTGGGGGTGGATAATTCATGTAACGGGAAGTTCCCGGAAGAATGTTAAATGTAATATTCTTAAGGGATAACCCGGTCATGATGAATAAAGTGATAAACACTAAAACTCCTAATTTCCGAACACTTGATTAAACAGGAAAGAATTTTGGTCTATCAATCGTTGACCAATTGTCAAAACCCTTTGTGTTATCACTTAACATCAGGAAACCCCTTTGAGTGGTTTGTACGAATCAACATTCCTACGGTGATTTGTACTCCCACTCTCACTTTTCGTTTGGTCAAACCTTCCTATAGTTAGGGCCAAAACCAAAATCCCCTCTCGATTCCTTCAATGAACGAGAGGTCCACAAATCAGAGTGATCAAACCTTCTTACAGTTAGGATCGTCTTAAACCCACCACTTGGTCAAACCTTCCTACAGTTAGGACCGCAACCAAAATCCCCTCTCGATTCCTTCAATGAACGAGAGGTCCACTTTCAAATTGAGCGATCAAACCTTCCTATAGTTAGGATCGTCTCAAACACCACTTGGTCAAACCTTCCTACAGTTAGGACCACAACCAAAATCCCCTCTCGATTCCTTCAATGAACGAGAGGTCCACTTTCAAATCGAGTGATCAAACCTTCCTACAGTTAGGGTCATTTCAAACTCCCGCTTGGTCAAACCTTCCTACAGTTAGGACCAAAACCATAATTCACTCTCGATAAACGAGAAATTTTATCTTTAGTTCGGTAATCAAACCTTCCGACAGTTAGGGTTATCCGAATCTTTTCGATTCTCGGAGTGGAGATCCCACTCTTAGTTTCACCTTTCCGGATTCTGGGGGTGGAGATCCCACCTCAAGTCTCCTTTCCGTGTTCGGGGGATAGAATATAAAATTCTTCCTTCACCACACCAACCTTTTCCAAGAGTTTATCAATCTTGGATTCATCCTAGGAAGTTTATCCCGAATCCTAAGCAGGGATAAGTCTGCGCCTAACACGCGCTGCCGGTTTAGTCTTTCTCCGATTGAAAAAGACACCAGAGTTCGATTCTGGGGTACTTTATCCTGAAACCTAAGCAAGGATAAGTCTGCGCCTAACACGCGCCGCCGGTTAGTTCTTAGCCGTTGAAAAGAACACAAGCCCACATATTCCACATTGTGGCAGGTCGTTATTAATAACGCCATAATCCGTGCTTCACACGTACGGGGTATTTTATCCTGAAACCTAAGTAAGGATAAGTCGATGCCTAACACGCATCGTCGGTTAGTTCTTGACCGTTAAAAAGAACACTCGTCCACATATTCAACATTGTGGCAGGTTGTTATTAATAACACCAAAATCCATGCCTCACACGCATGGGGAATTTCATCCTGAATCCTAAGAAAGGATATGTCGACGCCTAACACGCGTCGCCGGTTTGGTCTTTTTCCGATTGAAAAAGATACCAGAGTTCGATTCTGGGGACCTTTATCCCAAAGCCTAAGTAGGGATAAGTTAACGTCTAATACACGTTGTTGGGTAGCCTATTCCCATAATAAATGGCGAAGTCTACGTATTCGAAGTCGTAGCACAAAGTCTAAGGGAGTTCATTCCTTTAGCGCAACGTTACATGCGAACGGATTTAAATAATCCGCATGCTAGCCCGACTCAAACGGTAGTCGGTAAAGGCTAATCAAATCCGTTTAAGGCTGGGGGTTAGCCAAAAACCCTAAAGTCAACGCCTAACACGCGTCGCCGGGTAACCTATTCCCGTAACAAATGGTAAAATCTATGTATTCAACATCATAGCACAAAGTCTAAAGGAGTTCATTCCTTTAGCACAACGTCACATGCGGAACGGATTTAAACAATCTGCATGTAAGCCCGATTTAAACGGTAATCGGTAAGAGCACGTCAAATCCGTTGAAGGCTGAGGATTTGCCAAAAATCCTAAGTCAACGTCTCATACACGTTGCTGTTTAGTCTTTTCACAGGAGAAAGACGAAGTCTACGTATTCAATATCGTAGCACTAAAAGGGTTAACTCTTTTAGCTTAACGTTACATGCGGAACGGATTTAAACAATCCGCATGCTAGCCCGACTCAAACGGTAGTCGGTAAAGGCTCATCAAACCCGATGATGGCTGAGAATTTGCCAAAAATTCTATACATGCGAGTCATTGACGCATCAACTTTATGAGTTGGTCTCGTGACTCGAGCATCCAACAACTCTGGGATAAGATCCACGCTCCAATACCTTAAGAGCTTAAACTGTGCATACTCCAGCAGACGTACGAGTATAAACTGTGTCAAACGTCGAACAGCGCATCACAATGAAGCCTGAACGCCGGAAAACGCGTCGCAATGAAGCTCAAACGCCGGACGACGCCGTTCTATGTTGAATCAACCAACTCGAGCAAAAAAGTCAAGAAATCAAGAATCGGTTTCAAGTTCGAAATTCCAACAACGGTCAGACAATAAATGCAGCACCGAAATCCTCACAGGCGTTCTACAAAGCACTGAATGACCTGAAGGAATCGAAGGAGTCCAGGACAGAAGCCATTCCAAAGTCCCGCTACACCGACTGAAGGTTGGGACAATCACATCCAAAGTATTCCAGACTCTTCTATAAAAGAATGAGGCTGGAACACTTTGGAGGGGGTATCTGTAGGCGTATAAAATTG
>BQKN01066860.1:0-33255 GCA_022839385.1 Asparagus kiusianus
TTCTCCCCGTGAATTCATTTAGATGATAACGAACACCCCGATATGAGGATATAAAACCCGACTGGGTTATGTACCCCGCATCACACAAGTAATATTTACCTACATAATACAAAGTATTTTAAGAAGATATGACCGTGTAAATATTAGTGCGGAATATTAGACTAATGAGCAATTACTTTTGAGTTTACGAGGTTGTTACCAGTGTACACCCGTAAGCCATATGGTTGTGGTCTAGATAGAGCATCTTGAAGGATTTTATAATCGTTAGCCGACCCCTCCCACCCAGCTAAAACATAGGTAAACAATTTGTTTGGTGTGCAAGCCGCATGAATATTTTGTGTGACACCTTTGCGCCCTCTAAAACGCGCAACAAGTGAAGCAGGTAGCATAGCATCCACATGTGTCCTATCTATCATACCTATGCAATCCTATAGAGTACAAATTGCTATGTTAATGTAATGAATGAATGTTAAGAGAATTATTTGCGCTAGTAGGTAGAGTGGTTGATATACCTTGAAAAAAGGATAAAAGGATGGATTGTTTAGGATCTCCTGAGGCACTTCATTTGGTGCTTGTTTCATATATCAGTCTTGTATGCACGAAATTGCTTGCAATACTCTGTTGAAGTATCTACTAACTGTCTCCCCTGATCGTATAAATTGTGTTCTCATTATACGATTTTTTGATTTATATCCTAATATATTCAACGTTATAGCAAGTTGCTCCTCTACTGTTATAAATATTGATTCCTTTAGGAGATGTTGTGTCCTCATTATCTTTGCTAGTTTAATAAAAGCACATGCTCGCATTCTAACAAAGTTTTGATAGCTATCACTATAACCGTGATATATACGACTCATCAACTCTGCCTAGTTGTTTGCGTCGAAAGTTGATGTATTCATTATGGTATTCATTACAATTTCAGTCGTTACAATAAAAACAAAAAAAATAGTCTTTTTATAAGACTCTTACACAATGAAAACAAAAATTACAACTCTCATCAAAATAAACGTAGGGAGATCGTTTATCGGTCTTCTGCTTGTGCGGGATCTTTACCTGTGCCAGGGATATCAATATCCATGAACCACCTTAGATCTGGATCCGGTTGATGGAAAATTCGGCAGAGTTTTGCCTTCACCGAGAAAGTGTTTGATTAAAGCACTGAAATCGATCAAGAGAAATCAGTAGCCCTTACCGAGATTAAGACCAAGCCTAATCTCAAGGAACAGTGGAATCGGGCTTCAGATCCTTCGAATAGCTCATTCTTTATGCTGGAGTTCGCCGGGATCTCACTAACCCTCGCTGAAATTCGTGGCTCTTGACTCTGGAGTTCGACAACACCTCCTCGTCTTGATAATAAATCCACCCCTTTGAAATGAGCCCCCGAGCTCGTATTTATAGGCTTCGGTTGGGGGGTTTTTGGATAAAAACGAGTGATTCCTCCTTATCTTCAGTTAATAACTGATTAATTATATTTAGAGATGATATCAGATTAGTTAGGATGCTCAGGAACCAACAAATCTCGAGAAAAACCGTCAAAAACTGTCAAAAACCGTCAAAAACTGAATAGGAGTCGAAACAGTGTAGGGGCGCGAGTCGGCGGAATCCGACCCGCGCTTGCGCCCGACCTGCACAGGCGTGGGTAGTTTTGGCATTTCGCTGACTTTTGTGTTTTTTGACTTTTTTGGGACTTGTATTTTCCACCGTTTTGCGTATTTGATCGACTTGTTGACTTGTACGCTTCGTTACGGGACTGACCGTCGAACGGGTGTTGGTTGACATGCGCACGTTGGTTGATGTGCGCGTGTTGATTGATGCACGCGTGCTGATTGACGTGCGCGTGTTGACCGCCACGTGTGAGCTGATTGACACGCGTGTGTTGACCGACGCGCGTGAGCTGATTGACGCGTGCGTGTTGACCGACGTGCGCGAGCTGATTAACCGATGCGCGTGTTATGATTGACCGGCACGCGTGTTGACTGTTGAGCGCGCAAGCCACTCAGTTCGCCGCTTTGCTTCATGCGCTTGTTGGCGTCATATAATCCTTTTAGACTCAGAAAACAACATTGGTCGTCTTCTCTCCGTCTCGAGCTGTGTACGGGAACCCATAGGTATTTTTAGACGCGTACATATACCCCCTCCAAAGTATTTTAGACTCATTCTTTTATAGAGGAGTCTGGAATGCTTTGGATATGATAGGCCCCCACCTTCAGTCGGTGTCAAAGGACCTGTAGCTGGCTTCGATTCTTGACTTCTTCAGCCTTCAGCCTATTCAGTGTTTCGTAGAATAGATAAAGTTCTTTCGGTGCTGTGTTTATCGTCTGACCGTTGTTGAAGTCTTGAACTGAAATTGGTGCGTAGGTTTCTGAACTTAGATCGTGCCATTGAGTTAACTTTGAACTGATCATCTTCATCGGGAATTCATATCTGATTGTAATTGAACTCCTTGAAATTACCCTTTGCCTTATTTTGGCGAAATTGCTGATGTGTTGATCGGCATCGACCTTTATTGTAACACGTTGTCCAGCGTTGACTTTAGTTTTAACGCGTTGATCGGCGTTAACCTTTGCTGTAACACGTTGACCGTCGTTAACACAATTTATACTCATACGTTTGCTGGAGTCTACACAGTTTAAGCTCTTAAGGCGTTGGAACGTGACGGTCCCAAATGTTAGGGTTGCAGGACCAACTGTTGGAGCTGATTCATCTACGGGTACGGATCTTATCCCGATGTTGTTGGATGTTCAAGTCACGAGACTAACTAATGAAGCTGGTGCGTCAATGACTCGTATTTATAGAAATTTTGGCAAATTCTCAGCCATCAACGGGTTTGATTAGCCTTTACCGACTACCGTTTGAGTCGGGCTAGCATGTAGATTGTTTAAATCCGTTCTGCATATGACGTTGTGCTAAGAGAGTTAACTCTCTTAGTGCTACGATATTGAATACGTAGACTTCGCCATTGTTACGGGAATAGGCTACCCGACAACGTGTGTTAGACGCTGACTTATCCTTACTTAGGCTTTAGGATAAAAGTCCCCAGACCGAAATTCTGGTGTCTTCTTTAATTGGTGAAAGACTAAATCGGCAACGCGTGTCAGGCGTTGATTTATCCCTACTTAGGATTAGGGATAAAATTCCTCACGAGTGTAAGGCACGGATTTTGGCGTTATGAATAACAACCTGCTACAATGTTAAATATGTGGGCTTTTGTCCTTTTACGGTAAAAGACTAACCGGCAACGCGTGTTAGATGCTGACTTATCCCTACTTAGGCTTCTGGATAAAAGTCCCCAGACTAGAATTCTGGTGTCTTCTTCAATTAGTGAAAAACTAAACCGGCAACGCGTGTTAGGCGTTGACTTATCCCAACTTAGGATTCAGGATAAAATTCTCCACGCGTGTAAGGCGCGGATTTTGGCGTTATGAATAACAACCTGCCATAATGTTGAATATATGAGCTTTTATCCTTTTTACGGTAAAAGACTAACCGGTAACACATGTTAGGCACTGACTTATCCCTACTTAGGCTTCAGGATAAAATTCCCCGTGCGTGTGACGCACGGATTTTGGAGTTGAAAAATAATGTCTTCTCTTGGGGCAAAAACGAACCCAAAATGGGAGAGGAAGAATTTTATATTCTATATCCCAAAACTAAAGAGGGAGAATTTTATATTTTATCTCCAGTTACAAAAAAAGACTCGGGGTGGGATCTCCACCCCCAGAATCCGGAAAGGTGAAACTAAGAGTGGGATCTCCACTCAGAGAATTGAAAAGATTCAAGCAACCCTAACTTTTATAGGATTGGTTGCTTAATCCAAAAAAAGAGTTCCTCGTTTATTGAGGTGAAATTCCGATTTTAGCCCTAACTTTTATAGGTTTAGCTAAAAAGGAATAGGTGGAAGTCTTTCGTTTATCGAAATGGATGACTTGATCTTAGTCCTAACTATCTGCAGGTTTGACCAAGCGAGGTTAGAGGCAATACTAACTTTTATAGGTTTGATTGCTCAAATTAAAAGTGGACCTCTCGTTCATGGAAGGAATCGAGAGGGGAATTTAGCTTTGGTCCTAACTTTTATAGGTTTGACCTGAAAGCAATGAGAGTGGAATACATATAGCAATGAGAATGCTGACTTGTACCATCACTCGATGGAGGATTTCGACGTTAAGTGATTAGGACTTAACACGTCAAGTTTGAAAATTTCCAAAGATTGGCGGATAGGGATTTTGGCGGACCCATCGTCAATTGATTTAATCGGTGAGGGATTTTGTAAGGAAAGATTGATCTGTCAAAATGGTCGAATCTCACCTTAGCAAAAGAATTCATGAGAGTTGGTAAATCCGATACCAATAAAAGGAAACATTCCAACTTTGAAGACATTCAGAGCCTAAATATGGATTTCTTATTTATCACTTTTGTAGTGACTGGGTTATCCCTAAGAATACTATTTGCGGTGAAAGTTGATATCTCCATTGCTGAATCCATTACACGTTTATCGATTACAGATTTAAAATAAAATTAGTCTTTTTATAAGACTTTCTTACACAATGAAAATAAATAAATAAAAAATACAACTCTCTTCAAACAAACGCAACAGGTGTTTATCGCCTGCTGCTTGCGTGAGATCTTTGCCTGTGACGGGACATTGATATCCGTGGACCACCGCCGATCAGATCTGATTGCTGAAAAATTAGGCAGAGCTTCATTGATTCGCGAAGGAATCAAGAAACCGTAGCTCTTATCTCGATAACAGCGAGATAATTGCTCTTCTTAAGATCACCACAACGGGGTAATCTTAAGGAACGAACACGAGAACTGCAGATCTGACGAGCTCCTCTTCTCTATGCCGACGAACTCGATCCAATCTTTCCTCCTCCTCTATGAAATTCGTGCACTTTTAATCTTTAGTCCGACAGGGCTTCTCAAACTCTCAAAAATTCCAGATCCAAAAAAATGAGGGTCCTGGGGCTGTATTTATAGGCTCCAAGGAAGTTCAGACGGTTAAAACCGCCTAACGGCCGATTTTTAGGGCTGGAGACACCCTTGGGTGTCTCAGTGAGGCCGAGACACCCTTGGATGTCTCGGCTTAGGCCGAGACACTTTGGGGTGTCTCGCTTGGGCCGAGACACCTCGGGGTGTCTCAACTCAGGCTGAGACGCTTCTTTTTGCATATTCGTCCGTTTCCACCGTAACTTCTTCATCCGGACTCAGATTTGAGTGATTCGAATTGCGCTGGAAAACCGAAGAGGAGATTTATAAGCTCTGATGACTACATTATTATGGATTAAACCGGGATACGAGCGGCATTTCGCTTTTTGTAAGCGACGCGGGGCTCCCGATCAGTTCGCATCCTCGTTATTCCGGAGCTCCATCACTTCACATAGTTCGTCGATTCACTTCAAGTGTTTGTCGATGTTAATCAAGCTCCTGTGACTTGGATAGTGATGTTCATAGTCTTCTCTTAGCTTTGAGCTATTCGTGGAGACCTATAGGCATTTTTCAACGCCTCCAGATACCCCCTCCAAAGCGTTCCAGTCTCGTTTCTTTTATAGAAGAGACTGTAATACTTTGGATATGATTGGTCCAGTCTTCGGTCAGCATAAAGGACCTGTAGTTAGCTTAAATTCTTGACTCCTTCGATTTTCAATCTATTCAATGTTTTGACGAATAGCTGAAGTTCTTCCGGCGCTGCGTTTATCATCTGGCCGTCATTAGAGTCTCGAATCTAAAACTGATGAGTTGAGTTTGGGCTTGTGTTGTTAAGTTGACTTAGAATTGACCATCTTCGTCGCATCGTGCTGACTTAGGGTTTCAGATCGCCATATGTTGACTTTTTATCACAACACGTTGACTGGCGTTAGCCTAGGGTTACGCGTTGACCGATGTTGACTTAGGGTTTCGGATCGTAATGTGTTGATTGGCGTTGACCTAGGGTTACGCGTTGACCGGCGTTAACCTAGGGTTTCAGATTGCAACATGTTGACCGGCGTTGACCTAGGGTTACGTGTTGACCGGCGTTAACCTAGGGTTTTCGGATCACAACGTGTTGATTGGTGTTGACCTAGGGTTACGCGTTTACCGGTGTTAACCTAGGATTTCGGATCGCAACGCATTGATTAGCATTGACCTAGGGTTACGCGTTAACCGGTGTTAACCTAGGGATTCGGATCGTCCGATGTTGACTTTTGGTTGCAACGCGTTGACTGGCGTTGACCTATGGTTACGTGTTGACCGGCGTTGGCCTCACGGTTTCGGATCGCAACACGTTGATTGGCGTTGCCCTAGGGTTACGCGTTGACTGGCATTAACCTAGGGTTTCGGATCACAATGTGTTGATTGGCGTTGACCTAGGGTTACACGTTCACCGGCGTTGACCTTAGGGTTTCGGATCGTCGACGTTGACACAGTTTATACTCGTACGTTTGCAGGAGTATACACAGTTTAAGCTCTTAAGGTATTGGAGCATGGCTATCCTAAATGTCGGAGCTGCAGGACCAACTATGAGAGCTGATTCATCTGCATGTATAGATCTTATCCTGAAGTTGTTGGATGCTCAAGTCACGAGACCAACTAATAAAGCTGATGCGTCAATGACTCACATTTATAGAATTTTTGGCAAATTCTCAGCCATTAATGGGTTTGATTAGGCTTTACCGACTACGGTTTGAGTCGGGCTAGCATGCAGATTGTTTACATCCGTTCTACACATAACGTTGTACTAAAAGAGTTAACTCTTTTAATGCTACGATATTGAATACGTAGACTTCATCTCTCTCACGGGACTCACGGAAATAGACTACCCGGCAACGTGTGTTAGACGTAGACTTAGGATTTTTGACAAATCCTTAGCCATCAACGGATTTGATATGCCTTTACTGCCGTTTGATTCGGTCTAGCAGGCGGATTGTTAAAATCCGTTCCGAATGTGACGTTGTGCTAAAGGAATGAACTCCCTTAGACTTGATGCTACGACTTCGAATACGTAGACTTTGCCATTGTTGCGGGAATAACTACCTGGCAACGCGTGTTAGGCGTTGACTTATCCTTACTTAGGATTCAGGATAAAAGTCCCCAGACTCGGATTCTGGTGTCTTCTTCAATCGGTAAAAGACTAAACCGGCAACGCGTATTAGGCGTTGGTTTATCCTTGCTTAGGCTTCGGGATAAAATTCCCCGTACGTGTGAAGCACGAATTTTGATGTTATTAATAACAACCTGCCATAATGTCGAATATGTGGGCTTTTATCCTTTTTTTTATGGTTAAGGACTAACCGGCAACGCGTGTTAGGCGCTGACTTATTCTTACTTAGGATTCGGGATAAAAGTCCCCAGAATCGGATTCTAATGTCTTCTACAATCGGTAAAAGACTAAACCGATAACGCGTATTAGGCGTTGGTTTATCCCTGCTTAGGCTTCGGGATAAAATTCCCCGTGCGTGTGAAGCACGGATTTTGGCGTTATTAATAACAACCTGTCACAATATTGAATATGTGAGTTTTTGTCCTTTTTTACGGTTAAGGACTAACCGGCAACGCGTGTTAGGCGTTGACTTATCCATACTCAGGATTCAAGATAAAATTCCCCGCGTGTGTAAGGCGCGGATTATGGCGTTATGAATAACAACCTGCCACAATGTCGAATATGCGGGCTTTTGTCTCTCTTACAGTCAAAGACTAACCAGCAACACGTGTTAGGTGCTGACTTATCCCTTCTTAGGCTTCGGGATAAAATTTTCCAGACTGGAATTCTGGTATCTTCTTCAATTGGTGAAAGACTAAACCGGCAACACGTGTTAGGTGTTGACTTATCCCTACTTAGGATTCAGGATAAAATTCCCCGTGCATGTGAAGCGCGGATTTTGGAGTTGAAGGATGGTGTCTTCTCTTGGGGCAAAGACGAACCCAAAATGAGAGAGGAATAATTTTATATTCTATCTCACGAAACTGAAGAGGAAGAATTTTATATTCTATCTCTAGTGCAGAGGAAACTCAAAGTAGGATCTCTACCTTGAGAATTTAAAGAGTGAAACTAGAAGTGGGATCTCCACTCCGAGAATCAAAAGATTCGGATAATCCTAACTATCGGAAGGTTTGATTACCGAACTAAAGGTGAATTCCTCGTTTATCGAGAATGAATTGTGGTTTTGGTCCTAACTGTAGGAAGGTTTGACCAAGCGGGAGTTTGAGACGATCCTAACTATAGGAAGGTTTGATCGCTCGATTTGTGGGCCTCTCGTTTATTGGAGGAATCGAGAGGGGATTTTAGTTGTGGTCCTAACTGTAGGAAGGTTTGACCAAGTGAGAGTGGGAGTACAAATTACAATAGGAGTGTTGACTTGTACAAGTCACTCGGAGGGGGTTCCTGATGTTAAGTGACAAATACTTAATACGGAGGGGTTTTAACAATCATCAATGATTAGGATATTAAAATTCCAAGTACTATGTCCGGACTTAACAATAGGAATGTTGAGTGCACAGACGCATTAGAAGTTTGAGTGGATTCAACCGAAAGGACTTTTTGGTGGTCCCACCGTTAATTAGTCTGATCGGTGGGGGATTTTGTGGTGGAAGACTGTGAGTCGTCAAACATCAATAGGAGTTTTGTGAGGGAAGATTGATCCAACGAAGTGATCGAATCTCGTCTCAGCAAAAGAGTGTTCGGAAATCACAGTGAGAGTTTAGTGTTTATCACTTTGTTTGTAATGATCGGGTTATTCCTAAAAAAATTACATATAGTATTCTTCCGGGAACTTCCCGTTACATGAATCATCCACCCCCAGCTTCTTCGCGAAATTGGGTTTATCATTGCATTCGGTTGCATGATCGGGTTATCCTTAAGAATATTACATATAAAATTCTCCAGGAACTTCCCGTTAACGGTAGGAAACAGTTTAGACTCATATACCTATTGGAGTATCGGAAGGAGCAATTTATACTCTTATACTTGTCGGAGTCTTGCCGTTCTTGTTTGGCTTATCCTAGCGTTATGACGCCGGCTTCAACCAAGGTCTGGATGCTATTCTTTAAAGTAAAGCAAGCTATGGTGGGATGAAGGATCCTCATGTGGTACGCGTAGTATTTTAGATCCGTAGTATTGTCAGCCTCCTCCTGATTTGTGATAAGTGGCAGCTTGATCTTGTTGTTTTCAAGAAGGGTTTCGAAGATGGCCGGAACGTCTTCATCTTTGAATGAGTATTCTTTTTGGAGCCTCGGATCCGAAGTCTTCTGCTGTCTCTGGGGTTGCTGTTGTGACGTCTGATTAACATCAACAGCTGTTGTAGGTGTCTTCCCTTCATCATAGGAAATGAGACTCTGATTCAGAGGGTTAGCCATCGGTTGGCTTCTTTCGACCTTCCTCTTTCTGAGGAAGCGTTCGGCCTGCTCTCCGCGCACCTTTAACTCTTTCCAGGTATTGAGTGGCTCTACTCCCATAACGTCCAAGATGTTAATGGACAAGTTGTTATGACAGGTCTGCAAGACGAATTCCTCCGTGACGGGATCCTTGCAGTTCATTGCCTGATTGCGGAAGCGTTTGATGAAGGTATCCACCGACTCTCCGTCTTTCTGTTTCTCATCGAAGAGTGTCCTGATTGATACTTCGGCGTCATCATCGAAGAAATGAGCGAGGAACATGCTCTCCAGGTCCTCCCAGCTGTTGACACTTCCAGGCTTGAGATGGTGGTACCAATCGAAGGTAGGTCCACGAAGGGTGCCAACGAATGACTAAACCATTAAGGATTCATTGTCGGAGATCATACCCAAATGGGATTTGAAGTAGATCAGATGCTGAGTGGGCGAGCTCTTCCCATCGAATGGTGTGAAGTTGATCAGGTTGAACTTTGCCGGATATGGGATCGAATCCTACTTTCTTGGGTAGGAAGATGAAATACCGGTCCTTTTTATCCCCTGAACAGACATCAGCGTGTTGATTTTGCTCTCGAGGTTCTTTATTTTATCGTCCTCGTCTGTATCAGATCTTGGACGATTCCTGAGAGGAATAACAGGGCTACCCCTAGCATTATCATCTTTGGTGGGACCACCCCTAGTATTGTTATCCTTAGTAGGACCACCCCCAGTGTTCTGGTCAATGGGAGGGTCATCAGCCTTATGGTGTTCATCCGTACCTGAATCACTACCTACTTGGTCAGTACAGTTACGACGACTGGATTCACCCAACTGATTGGACAGAGCCCGAATTTGTTGGTCATGCTCTTCCCTCATTCGTAGCATAGCCATTTTCATTTCGATCTTGAATGCCTCTTTCTGCTTAGCCAAGGCATCCTTAACCATTTTAGGTACTTCCTCGGTGTTAATCATAAACACTTCACGGGATTGTCCCGGACTGGATACTGTATTATCAGAAGCGATTGCCGAGTTAGCATCCGATGCTTCATCATCCGAGGATAACCCTCTCTGCATTCTCTGATAATCCCTTTGTCTGATGGTTCCTGATCGTAACTGGGTTAGATGATGCGATACAAGCGGATAAGAGCTAGAAGGTCGAATCGATTTCCCCTTATCAACCATATTGATGGTAACCTCTGGGGGTTCGTCACCTTGAACGACTGATCGTTTCTTACAGAGACGCTTTGAATTGGACTTGGCCTTTCCGTTGGAGATCCTCTCAACTACCGAGACCCTCTGCGGAGCGGTCTTAGGGTAGCTACACACTGATAATACTGCCCTGATAATTTTGGTACACTGATAGTGAGAGTCAGCTTCCCGGGTACTTCTCTTTCGAGATTTATTTGTACCCCCAACCCAATAGTACAACTCATCAACGTTGCGGTCAGAGCAACCTATCGCTGTTTGCATGAATTCTCAGGTATAACACATTCTTTTGTCTGACGCATTTTTATCTAAGTAAACATCGCCTTGTTGGCATCTACAGGAGTCACACGCTTGGAATCACACCTTTGTGAGGGTGAAACCTTAACTGGCTCTTGGTTTTCTGCACGCGCCCCCAAGCGGGCTATTGTAGAAATCAACTTGTTAAGAGGTCGCGTACGACCCCCAGTCTGGATATTTGCTCGGGGTTCCTTCAATGGTCCTAGGCGTTCCTTAATAGGCGCTTTGCCTTGATCTTCGGGTAGAGAACCGAGGCGATCCTTCAGAAGGATTCTGAACTTGGGGAAATCTACACTGTCATAGGGTTTCACCGGAGGTGCGGGAGTAACAAGAGTGGGATTTGGAGTTGATGAAGGTCGGAAAATAGCCTCGGATGCTTTTGCCTTAGGCGCTGATTTGGCCTTTGGTATCCAAACTTGCTTAGATTTCGGTGATCTCTGAACTGCCTCATCCTTTTACATTTCCTGTGCTTTTCGCACAAGGGTCCGGGCATGCGCAAGCAAGGCACAGTGCTTTTGGATTCGCTCCTTGAGAGTAGAGCGGGTTCGTTTGACACGAACACATTCGTTAATCGGAGGTCGGGAGGAGGATCCCGATGCTGGTCGTGGCGATAGATTAGCCACTTGGCGCTTTCTAAACTCCAGATCTGCTTGGTAACGGAGTCCATCCACCTGATCTAAAGCCTTGGCGAATTGGCGCGCGAGGCGTTGGCGTTTCCTTTGACGTGCTCTCTTTGATAAAGTTGGCACGCCTTTAGTAGTCGGCTCTTGATCGTGAAGGAGTTCAGATCTGTAGATCTGATCTCATTGGATGCCGGCGGATCGTTACAAGTTATAACTGTAGCAGCAACGGTGAGGAAATCGACTTCTTGGGTCTTCAGATCTGGAGACCGACGGATCTTATGAGAGGAGGAGATCTTCCTACGCTTATGAGGAGGAGCAGATCTGGAGGAGGAGGAGGAGATGTACTTTTCAAATTTCTGCTGGTCGAATTCATACTCGACCTCTTCAGCCACGGAGATCTTGATCGTCGGCTACGGCACGGCAGCTTCAGCAGCGAAGCTGTTGGCTCCCACTGTGGTCGCCAGCTTGTTTGCGGTGAAAGTTGATATCTTCATTGCTGAATCCATTACACGTTTATCGATTATAGATTCAAAGTAAAATTAGTCTTTTTATAAGACTTTCTTACACAATGAAAATAAATAAATAAAAAACACAACTCTCTTCAAACAAACGCAATGGGTGTTTATCGCCCGCTGCTTGCGTGGGATCTTTGCCTGTGACGGGGACGTTGATATCCGTGGACCACCGCCGATCAGATCTGATTGCTAAAAAATTGGGCAGAGCTTCATTGATTCGTGTAATGACCGTAAATTTCTAATACGGGTTTAATTAAGTTTCTAGTATTTAAATATTAAATATTTTTTTTCTAAAAGAGTATTTGTATTTTTCCTAATTTCTCTAGAATTTCCTACGAATTAAAAATACTGTATTATGTTATTTTAATAGTTTTGCTAATTATAAATTTAATTGTTTTGGTAAAATTTTTAAATAAATAGTTAATTACTCATTATTGTTCTTGTTATTATTTTGACCATAAAATTAATATTTATTTTGAATAAATTTTATGATATTTTTAAATTATTTAAGGGGGTATTTTTCCCTGTGTTTTTCCTCTCACCGGTATTTCACTCTGTATATCTCTCTCCCCCTAAAACTCTCCTCAATTCACGCAAATCCCTCCGCCTCGTGTTCCCCCAGCTCTCAACCCACATCCACCCAACCACCCTATCACGTACTCTCTCTCTTTCTCATTAAAATCTTCTGCCGTTCTTATTCTCTCTCCAATCTTTTTCAAATCCCCTAATATCTCCCATACTCCTCTCAATCATGTCCCCTTCTCTCTCTCTCTCTCATTCTTATTTTAATACATCCTCTCTCCCTCAATCATTCACTCATGCAAAGAAATCCAGCTGGTCCAGCTCACATTTCCTTTCTCTCTCTCCTCTCTTCAAATCAAAGAAACCCACCACCACACCCACGACACCACCGTACCCCTAGCATCCCCTCTCCATCAACACCACCACGAACTCCGCCTCGACCGTGTCTCCTCCTCCGTCAACCTCCGCCCAAGTCTCCTCCCTTCGACGCCCTCCGTCGATCCCCAACTCCGGCCGCTTCCCTCTGAACTCCGCCAACCGTCGCCGCCTCGAAACCCTCATCCACGAACTGCCCATCCTCAGCCACCGCTGCTCACTGCCACCCTCCCCGCGCTGCCGACCCCAGCACTGAGCCGCTCAAGCCTCTGGTCGCTGCCGACAATCCCCAGCGCCGCCCAGGATAACCCCGACCCAAGCTCCTCGCCCTGCTCCTCCACCTCGAGCTCGCCACCACCAAGCTCCGTCGAACTTGACGCCGCCGCCAACCCGCCTCTGCTCTGCCAACGCCACCACTTGGAGCTCCGCCACTGCTCTTCAGTGCCTCCCCGAGCTCCTCCATCGCTGTCGAGCTCATTCATCGCACGTCACATGTTTGACGATATGCCAATAGCCCCGTCGCATCCCGTCGTTGTCGCCGTCCCCAAACATCACCGCTCGTCGTCAGGCCCTCGGCCTCGTAGGCAAGATCCCGATCCTTTTGATTCGTCATTTCCTATTTATGTCTCTTGTTAATTAGTTGCATAGATTAGATTGTGAATTGTTATTATCTGCGTGGCTTGTTGATGGTTAATATTTAACAATGATATTATGATGAGTAATTTAAAGGAAAATTTATTTTGTGTAAAAATGGTTATGTTAAGACGTTTTTAGAATTATTATGATAAAAAATGATTTATTGAAAAAAGGGGTTGGTTTGAATAATTATTAGAGTAGATAATTTTAAAATATTATTTTGGAAAAGGGGTCATTTTGAATTGTTAAGTTATTTTCGTCAAAAGAATTATATTTTAGATAATTATAATAATTTAAAAGAATTTATTTTAAAAAAGATTATTTTAGAATAATTATTATGAATTAAAAGAAGTTATTTCGGTAGCGGAATTATTTCTGGATAATTATATTAATTAAAAAGAAGTTATTTGAGAACAGAATCATTTGAGGAAAATTATGATAAGTTTAAAAGAAATTGTTTTGGAAAAAGAAATATTCTGAATTATGTAGACTATGTTTATGATTTATAATTCTTAATATTGATTATCTGATATGCTACGATATTATTACACATGATTAGTTGCATTGATTGTTCCTGGCTGTGTTTGAGAACCTTGGTAGTTCATGACTTAGTGGCCTTGTGCGTCATGAACAGACCTAGTGACATGTGTGGGTGTGTTTAGGTGGTGAACCAGAGTTTTAATAAAGATTATGATCGTTGATTTAGAAAGAACGAGAAGAGTTGGGATGGGGAAGTTAATGTTCATGTGATCGGATAAGGCTGTTGATATATCTTCCAGACTCGTACCAGAGACCTGTTTCGTCCTGGGGTTGGTTTGTTGGACCAAGTGACTTGTTTTGCCACTTGGATCCGTAACTTGTTTCGTTACCTGAGCTTTGCCTGAGTTCGGATCGGGCTGAGATCGGATTACGTGTAGTCCTCTAGCCGCCTGTTTTGCGGGATTAGATACGTGTAGGGGATTTGTGAACAGCCAGTTATCCGGTGATAGGTGCGTTGACTCTGTATGAGATGTGACCAGTGACTTGTTATAGGATGGCTAATTACTTGACCTTGTTTCTAGGCTAGGTATGACTTTTTGTGAGATACGAATCAGTTGTATTATCTTTTCATACATAGATCGGGATAATATTTAATTATCTACAATTTGAGACATATGGTATATACATGAGGGTTTCCTTGTTTGGATTATTTCGCTCAACGTACTACGTCTCTTGTTATAGGTTTTTAAGTATTAATTCCATCTATTTGTATGACATGGTTACCTGGATGATTATTCTGATGACTAGCTGCATGACCGACTTGTTACTTGATTGGTTTTGTTGGATTACCAGTTGCACGTTCTTTTGTTGTTTCTGTTATCGTATCGTATCTTGTTTTGGTTTTCGTCGTTCTATTTATTTTGTGGGGTCTTGCTGTGCGCTATGCACCTGACGTACACCTGTTTTCTCTGGTGTACGTCAGACTTAGAGGAAGAATAGGTTCATCAGAAGTCAGAAGATTCTCAATAGGAGTGCCTTGTAGACCGAGCAGAAGAAGGAGTCGAAGCCTATTCTTTGATGGTCCCACTTTACTTTTGTAGTCCTTTCTTTTTTTCGATCGATGTATTTTTGTATCTCTTCAGTATTCATTTATTCAGTTTTTGTATAAGGGCATGTTGACCCGAATATTATGCCTGGGATGATATTCGTTTGTGATATGTATTATTTTATTCTGAGTTGTTTATTATATTCTTGCTGATTGTGATCGGGGATCTGTGACTTCGCAATGTATATATTTCCGGACGCTTAGCGTATTGGATTAAGAAGAAAAAGAAAAAAATAACAGTGCATATTTCTTCTTAATCTAATACGTCACGGGCTTGCTCGCGTCCTGATTCCCTGATATTTTGGGAAGCGAGGCGTGACAATTCGCGAAGGAATCAAAAAACCGTAGCGCTTATCTCGACAACAGCGAGATAATTGCTCTTCTTAAGATCACCATAACGGGGTAATCTTAAGGAACGAACACGAGAACTATAGATCTGACGAGCTCCTCTTCTTTATGCCAATGAACTCGATCCGATCACTCCTCCTCCTCTCTGAAATTCATGCACTTTTAATCTTCAGTCCGGCAGGGCTTCGCCAACTCTTAAAAATTCCAGATCCAAAAAAATGAGGGTCCTGGGGCTGTATTTATAGGCTCCAAGGAAGTTTAGACGGTTAAAACCGCATAACGACTGATTTTTAGGGCTGGAGACACCCTTGGGTGTCTCAGCGAGGCCGAGACACCTCGGGGTGTCTCAACTCAGGCTGAGACGCTTCTTTTTACACATTCGTCCGTTTCCGCCGTAACTTCTTCATCCGGACTCGGATTTGAGTGATTCGAATTGTTCTGGAAAGCCGACGAGGAGATTTATAAGCTCTAATGATTAGATTATTATGGATTAAACCAAGATATGAGTGACATTTCACTTTTTGTAAGCGACGCGGGGCTCCCGATCAGTTCGCATCCTCGTTATTCCGAAGCTCCATCGCTTCACATAGTTCGTCGATTCACTTCAAGCGTTCGTCGACGTCAATCAAGCTCCTGTGACTTTGATAGTGATGTTCATCATCTTCTCTTAGCTTCGAGCTGTTCGTGGAGACCTATAGGTAATTTTCAACGCCTACAAATACCACATGCAGTATTCTTTCGGAAACTTCCCATTACATGAATCATCCACCCCCAGCTTTCTTTACAAAACTCGGTTGATCATTGTATTTAGTTGAATGACCGGGTTATCCTTAAGAATATTATGTGTAATAATTCTCCAGGAACTTCCCGTCAAATGTAGGAAACAGTTTAGACTCATATACCTATTGGAGTATCAGTGAGCAGTTTAACCTCATATACCGGTTGGAGGATTGAGAAGCAGTTTATACTCATATACTCTTTGGAGTATCAGAAGGAGTAGTTTATACTCTTATACTTGTCGGAGTCTTCATTTGACTTAATTGAGCGTTATGACGCCGGCTTCAACCAAGGTTTAGATGCTATTTTTGAGAGCGAAACAAGCATTGGTAGGATGAAGGATCCTTCTATGGTACGCACAATACTTCGGATCAGTAGTATTATTAGTTTCCTCCTGATCTGCAATAGGTGGTAGCTTGATCTTGTTATTTTCAAGGAGGGACTCGAAAATAGCCGGAACCTCTTCGTCCTTGAATGAGTACTCTTTTTAAAGTCTCGGATCCGAAGTCTTTTGTTGTCTTTGGGATTACTGTTGTGATGTTTGATTAGCATCAACAACAGCTGTAGGTGTCTTCCCCTTACCACGAGAGGTGAAGTTTGAGTTTGGAGGATTAGCCGTCGGTTGGCTCCTCTCGGCCTTCTTCCTTCGGAGGAAGCATTCGGCCCGCTCTCCGCGTATCTTCAACTCTTTCCAAATGTTAGACGGTGCTACTCCCATAACTTCTAACACATCCAAAGAGAGGTTTTTGTGACAGGTTTGGAGGATGAAGTCCTCCGTGATCAAATCTCGGCAGTTCATCGTCTTATTCCGGAAGTGTTTGACGAAGTCATCGACTATCTCGTTGTCTTTTTGTTTCTCATCGAAGAGTGTTCTGATTGACACCTCGGCGTCATCATCAAAGAAGTGAGTGAGGAACAGATTCTCCAGGTCTTCCCAGCTGTTGATGCTTGTAGACTTGAGACGGCGGTACCAATTGAAGGTGGGCCCGGGAAGGGTATCAACGAATGACAGAACCATCAAGGCGTCATTACCGGAGATCATGCCCAAGTGAGACTTAAAGTAGATCAAATGCTGAGTGGGCGAACCCTTCAGTCGAATGGCGTGAAGTTGATCAGGTTGAACTTTGCAGGATACAGGATCGAATCCTACTCTCTCGGGTAAGGACCCGGAATCCCGGTCTTCATTACCTCTCGATCAGACATCAGAGCATTGACTTTTCTCTCAAGGTCCTTCATCTTTTCGTCCTCGTCTGTATCATGCTTTGGACGATTTGTGAGAGGAACAATAGGGCCACCCTCAGTGTTGTCATCATTGGCGGGATCACCCCTGGTGTTGTTATCTTCAGTAGGATCACCCCTAGTGTTCTGATCAATGGGAGGGTTCTCAGCATTGAGATGTTCATCCACATCTGAATCACTACCTGCTTAGTCAGTAAGGTTATGACGGCTGGATTCACCAAACTGATTGGACAGAGCCCGAATTTGTTGGTCATGCTCTTCCCTCATCTGTAACATAATCATTTCCATTTCAATCTTGAATGCATCTTTCTGCTTGGTTAGAGCATCCTCGAGAATTTTGGCGATTTGCTCGGTGTTGATCATGAATACCTCGTGGGATTGTCCTGGGCTGGACACCGTTTTGTCAGAAGCGACTGCAGAGTTGGCATCTGATGCTTCGTCATCTGAGGATAATCCCCTCTGCATTCTCTGATAATCTCTTTGTCTAATAGTTCCCGATCGCAACCGGGTTAGACGATGCGATATAAGCGGGTTAGAGCTAGAAGGTCGAATCAACTTTTCCTTATCAGTCATATTTATTGTAACTTCCGGGAGTTTGTCACCTTGAACGGCCGATTGTTTCTTACGAAAACGTCTTGGCTTGGACTTAGTCGCTTCGTTAAAGATACTCTCAAATACCGAGACCCTTTGTGGAGCGGTCTTAGGATAGCTACACGCTGATAATACTGCCCTGATTAGTTTGGCACACGGACAGTGACAATCCATCTCCCGGGTACTTCTTTTTCAAAACTTGTTCGTAGCCCCAGCCCGATAGTAGAACTCGTCGATCTGATGATCAAAGCAACCCATCGTGTGTTAGCACGAATCCCTAGGTGTAACGTCGTCGTCAGATGAATACGTTTCTTTCTGGGGACGTAACATTGTAGGCATCTAAAAATGTCGATGGGTGCCCGCATACAGCTCGAGACGGAGAGAAGACGATGAACGTCGTTATCCGAGTCTAAGAGGATTATCTATCGTCGACAAGCGTATGAAGCGAAACGACGAACCAAATGGCCCGCATGCATCAATCAACGCGAGCGCATCAATCAACGCGAGCGCATCAATCAACACGCGCGCGTCAATCAGTTCGTGCGCATCGGTCAACACGCGTGCATTAATCAACACGCGCGCATATCAACCAACGCGCGTGTTGACGATCAATCCCGCAACGAAGCGTGCAAGTCAACAAGACGATCAAATATGCAAAACAGTGGAAAATACAAGTCCCGGAAGAAAGAGAACGGGAAAAGAAGAAAAAATCAGCAAACCTGCGCGAGCGCAGGACGGAACAAACCTACCCGCGCAAGCGCAGGTCAGATCAGTCCGACCCACACAAGCGCGGGTCGGATCAACCCGACCCGCGCAAGCGCAGGTCGGATCTGTCCGACCCGCGCCGCGTAGTCTGGAACCCGAAACGTGTTTTGACGGTTTTAAAGCTGTTTTCGTAGGATTTATCTATTCCAGGGGTTCCTAACTGACTTAATATCATCCCCAAATATGATTAGGTTGTTGTTAACTGAAGATAGAGTCAAAACACTTGTTCTCATCCAAATAACCGCTTCCGAAGCTTATAAATAGGAGCTCGGGTGCTCATTTCTCAGGGGGATTATTATTCAAGACCAGGAGGTGCTGCCGGATTGAGGAGTCAAAGGGAGCACGAATTTCAGCGAGGGTGGACAGATCTTGGCGAGTTCTTCAGCATAAAGAAAGAGAGTTCGAGAGATCCGAAGCCCGTTCCTGTCCATTCCTTGAGATCAGGCTTGGTCTTGATTTCGAGAAGAGTTCTGATTTCGCTTGGTTGATCTCAATGCTTCAAATCAAACATTAATTCGGCGAAGGCGAAGCTCTGCCGAATTTTTCATCAACCGGATCCAGATCAAAGGTGGTCCACGGATAAACCCCGGCACAAGCAAAGATCTCACGCAAGCAGAAGACCGATAAACGATCTCTGCGTTTGTTTGATAAAGTTGTAAACTTTTCTTTATTTTCATTGTGTAAGGAGATCTTATAAAAAGATCAACTTTTTATTTTATTCGAGTTTATTGTAATGACTAAAGTTGTAATAGATTCGATAGCAATAAAAACAACAATTTTCAATGCAAACAAACTAGCAACCACAGTGGGAGCCAACAGCTTCGCTGCTAGAGCTGTAGTGTCACAACCTCAGATCTGCATCCCGGTTGAAGAAGTGGTCGAATACGAGTTTGACCAACTGAAGTTCGAGGAGTATCTATCGTCCTCCTCCTCTAGATCCTCCACCTCTCGCAAGCAAAGGAAGATCTATGCCCCCGTTGTTGCGGTAGCTGAACCTTACAACGCCCTTCCGGCCTCCAACGAGTCCGGAGCTACAGATCTGAACTCCTCCTCAATCAAGGAGTTGAGTACAGAAGGCGCGCCCACTTTATCGAAGAGAGCTCGCCAAAGGCAGCGCCAACGCCTTGCGAGCCAACTCGTTAGGGCTTTAGAGTCAATTGACGGGATCCGTTACGAGGCGGATCTGAAAATTAGGCAACGCCAAGTGTCCCAACAGCGGACAAATACCCTCTCCTCTAGATCACCAACAAGTGAATGGTTACAAGTCAAAAGGACCCGTTCAACTCTTGAAGAGCGGATCAAAAAGCGCTGTGCACTGCTTGCGTACGCGCGAATTCTTACGCAAAAGGCCAAAAGGTTGCAGAGGGAAGAAGTGGAAAAGAAGCCACAAAACTGCACAAAGTTTGGAGGCTAAAGTCCAAAACAACGGCCGAAAAGATCGAGAATCGCAGGTCACTCTAATCCGACCCGCCGATTCGCAGGTCACTCCAATCCGACCCTCCAATTTGCAAATCACTTCAATCCGACCCGCCGATTTGCAGGTCACTCCAATCAGACCCGTCGATTTGCAGGTCACTCTAATCCGACTCGCCAATTTGTAGGTCACTTCAATCCGACTCGTCGATTTGCAGGTCACTCCAATCCAACCCGCCAATTTGCAGGTCACTCCAATCCGACCCGTCAATTTGCAGGTCACTTCAATCCGACCCGCCAATTTACAGGTCACTCCAATCCGACCTGCCAATTTGCAGGTCACTTCAATCCGACCCGCTAATTTGCAGGTCACTCCGATCCGACCCGCCAATTCGTAGGTCACTCGAATCCGACCCGTCACTTTGCGGGTCACCTAAATCTGACCAGCGTCAGGGTAAAGATAGAAGATGTTATGCACATGTTTCGTCGATCCCTTCGAGTTCCGCACCTCCAACGGAGCACCGTGATAGAGTGGACTTGTCCCATTTCAAGATAAGGATGACAGATCGCTCGGGTCCTTCGCACGAGGATCGAGGCAAAATTATGATCGAAGAACGCTTAGGTCCAGTGACTGCACCCCAAGCGACTGGTCGAGCTGGGAGTTGCGCACGCCCTTGCAACAATTTTAAGCCTTCTCATAAAGGGAAAACTCCGGTTTTCACCCGCCCGGGGGTGTGTATCCAAAACCAGGAGCCTGTTGAGATCCTGCGCTCCTAAAAGCATGGTTCTAAACACGTGACTCTTGAGAACGCTAATATTGCGGCAAATTCCCTGAAAGAAACGTATTCATCTAACGATGACAACATTATACCAGGGGAGTCATGTCAACACACGATAGGTTGCTCCGGTCATCTGACTGATGAGTTGTACTATCAGGCTGGGGGTACGAACAAATATCGTAAGAGAAGTACCCGGGAGGCGGACCCTCGCTGTCCGTGCGTCAAGATTATCAGGGCAGTATTATTGGCGTGCAGCTGCCCCAAGACCGCTCTACAATGGGTCTCGGTATTTGAGAGGATCTTTAATGGAGCGACTAAGCTTAAGCCAAAACGTTTCCGTGAGAAACAATCGGCCATTAAAGGTGACGAACTTCCGGGAGTCATAATAAATATGACTGATAAAGGAAAGCCAGTTCAACCTTCTAGCTCTGACCCGCTTGTATCACATCGTCTAACCCGGTTACGATCAGGAACTATTAGACAAAGGGATTATCAGAGAATGCAAAGGGGATTATCCTCGGATGACGAAGCGTCAGATGCCAACTCTGCAGTCGCTTCTGACAATACAGTCTCCAGCCCAGGCTAATCCTACGAAGTGTTTATGATTAACACCGAGCAAGTAGCCAAAATGGTTAAGGATGCCTTGGCCAGGCAAAAAGAGAACTTCAAGTTCGAAATGGAAACGACTATGCTACGGATGAGGGAAGAGCACGACCAACAAATTCGGGCTCTGTCTAATCAGTTCGGTGAATCCAGCCGTCATAACCGTGCTGACCAAGCAGGTAGCGATTCAGATATGGATGAACCTCTCGATGCTGAGAACCCTCCCGTTAACCAAAACGTTGGGGGTAGTCCTACCAAGAATGACAACATAGGGGGTGGCCCCGTTGTTACTCTCACAAGTCGTCCAAACCCCGATACGAGCGAGGATGAGAAAATAAAAGTTCTCGAGAGCAAAATCAACGCTCTGATGTCTGGTCAAGATGTGAAAAGGACCAGCATTCTGTGTCCCTATCCAAAGGAGTGGGATTCAATAGCATACCCGGCGAAGTTCAACCTGATTAACTTCACGCCGTCTGACGGGAAGGGTTCGCCTACGTAGCATCTGATCTACTTCAAGTCCCACTTGGGTATGATCTTCGGCAATGAAGCCTTGATGGTTCGGTCATTCGTTGGCACCCTTCGCGGGCCCGCCTTCGATTGGTACCGCCGTCTTAAGTCCGGAAGTATCGATAATTGGGAAGACCTAGAGAGCTTATTCCTCGCTCATTTCTTTGATGATGACGCTGAGGTATCAATCAGGACACTCTTCGATGAGAAGTAAGAAGATGACGAGACGGTCGATGATTTCGTCAAACGCTTCCGGAATAAGGCAATGAACTGCCGAGATCCAATCATAGATGACTTCATCCTTCAAACCTGTCACAACAACCTCTCATTAGATGTGTTGGAAGTTATGGGAGTAGCACCGTCCAACAATTGGAAAGAGTTGAAGGAGCGCGGAGAGCAGGCCGAATGTTTCCTCCGAAGGAAGAAGGCCGAGAGGAGCCAACCGACGGCTAACCTTTCGAACTCAAACTTCGCCTCCCGTGGTAAGGGCAAGGCACCTGCAGCTGCTGTTGATGCTAATCAAATGTCACAACGGTAATCCCGGAGACAGCGAAACACTTCGGATTCGAGACTCCAAAAAGAGTACTCCTTCAAGGACGAAGATGTTCCAGCTATCTTTGAATCCCTCCTTGAAAACAACAAGATCAAGCTACCACCTATCACAAATCAGGGGGAAGCTAACAATACTGCGGATCCGAAGTACTGTGCGTACCACAGGAGGGTCCTTCATCCCACCAAGGATTGCTTTGCTCTCAAGAATAGCATCCAAACCTTGGTTAAAGCTGGTGCTATATCGCTCAATTAAGTCGAATGAACACTCCGAAGAGTATACGAGTATAAACTACTTCTCGATACTCCGAAGAGTATACGAGTATAAACTGCTTCTCGACACTCCGAAGAGTATACGAGTATAAACTGCTTCTCGATACTCCGACAAGTACACGAGTATAAACTGCTTCTCAATACTCCAATAGGTATATGAGTCTAAACTGTTTCCTACCATTGACGGAAAGTTCCTGGAGAATTTTTATATGTAATATTCTTAAGGATAACCCGATCATGTAACTGAATACAATGTCGGACCTAGTTCTACAAAGGAAGCTGGGGGTGGATGATTCATGTAATGAGAAGTTCCCGGAAGAATGCTAAATATAACTTTCTTAGGGATAACCCGATCATTACAAATAAAGTGATAAACACTAAATCCCCACTGTGATTTCCGAACACTTCGTTGCTGAGACGAGATTTGAATCTTTCCTCACAAAATTCTCATTGATGTTTGACGACTCACAGTCTTCCACCACAAAATCCCCCATCGGTCAGACTAATTGATGGTAGGACCACTAAAAAAAATTCATTTTGGTTAAATCCACTTAAACTTTTGATGCGTCTGTGCACTTCACATTGACGATTATCAAACCCCTCCGTGTTAAGTATTTATCACTTAACACCAGAAAACCCCTCTGAGTGATTTGTACAATAAGTTAACACTCCCACTTTGATTTGTACTCTCATCCCCACTGTCTACCTGGTCAAACCTTCCTACAGTTAGGACCACAATCAAAATCCCCTCTCGATTCCTCCAATGAACGAGAGGCCCACAAATCGAGCAATCAAACCTTCATACAATTAGGATCGTTTCAAACCTCCCACTTGGTCAAACCTTCCTACAGTTAGGGCCAAAACCAAAATCCCCTTTCGATTCCTCCAATGAATGAGAGGTCCACTTTCAAATCGAGTGATCAAACCTTCCTACAGTTAGGATCACCTCAAACTCCCGCTTGGTCTAACCTTCCTACAGTCAAGGCCAAAACCCCAATTCACTCTCGATAAATGAGAAACTCACCTTTTAGTTCGATAATCAAACCTTCCAACAGTTAGGATTATTCGAATCTTTTTGATTCTCGGAGTGGAGATCTCACTCTTAGTTTCACCTTACCGAATTCTTGAAATGGAGATCCCACTTTGAGTCTCCTTTTGTGACTGGAGATAGAATATAAAATTCTTCCTCTTCAGCTTTGGAAGATAGAATATAAAATTCTTCCTCTTCCATATCGGGTTCGTCTTTGTCCCAAGAGAAGACACCACTTTTTTAACTCCCAAAATCCGCGCCTTACACGTGCGGGGAATTTTATCCTAAATCCTAAGTAGGGATAAGTCAGCGCCTAACACGCGTTGCCGGTTAGTTCTTAACCGTAAAAAAAATAAAAGCCTATATATTCAACATTGTGGCAGGTTGTTATTCATAACACCAAAATCCGTGCTTCATACGTACGGGGAATTTGATCCCGAATCCTAAGTAGGGATAAATCAGCGCCTAACACGCATTGCCGGTTAGTCTTTTGCCGTAAAAAGGACAAAAGCCCACATATACGACATTATGGTAGGTTGCTATTAATAACACCATAATCCGTGCCTTACACGTGCGGGGAATTTTATCCTGAATCCTAAACAGAGATAAGTCAACGCCTAATACGCGTTGCCGGTTTAGTCTTTTACCATTTGAAAAAGATACCAGAATTCAAGTCTGGGGAATTTTATCCTGAAGCCTAAGTAGGAATAAGTCAGCACTTAACATGCGTTGCCGGGTAGTCTATTCTCGTGAGAAAGACGAAGTCTACGTATTCAATATCGTAGCACTAAAAGAGTTAACTCTTTTAGCACAACGTCACATGCGGAACGGACTTAAACAATCCGCATGCAAGCCCGATTTAAACGGTAATCGGTAAAGGCACGTCAAATCCGTTGAAGGCTAAGGATTTGCCAAAAATCCTGAGTCAGCGTCTAACACGCGTTGCCGGATAGTCTATTCCCATGAGAAAGATGAAGTCTACGTATTCAATGTCATAGCACTAAAAGAGTTAACTCTTTTAGCACAACGTCACATGTGGAACAGACTTAAACAATCCGCATGCTAGCCCAACTCAAACGGTAGTCGGTAAAGGCTCATCAAACCCGTTGATGGCTAAAAATTTACCAAAAATTCTATAAATACGAGTCATTGACGTATCGGCTCCGTTAGTTGGTCTCGTGACTTAAGCATCCGACCACTTAGGGATAAGATCCAATCTGCAGCCGAAACAACTTTAATAGTTGGTCCTGCAACCCCAAATTTGAGACCGCCACGCTCCAATGCCTTAAGAGCTTAACCGTGTAAACTCCAGGAAACGTACGAGTATAAACTGTGTTAACACCGATCAACGCGTTACAGTAAAGATCGATGCTGGTCAACGCATCAGCAGTATTGCCAAAATAAGGCAAACGATGATTTTAGGGAGTTCAATCGGATTCAGATATGAATTTCTGATGAAGATGATCGATTCAAAGTCAACTCAATGGCACGAGCTAAGTTCAGAAACTTATACACCAATCTCAGTTCAAGATTTTGACAACGATCAGACGATAAACGCAGCACCAGAAGAACTTTATCTATTCGACGAAACAATGAATAGATTGAAGGCTGAAGAAGTTAAGAATTAAGGTAGTTAAAGGTCACTCTACGAAATCGAGGAGATGGTCTATCTTATCCAAAGCATTCCAGACTCCTCTATAAAAGAATGAGTCTGAAATATTTTGGAAGGGGTATATGTAGGCGTCTAAAAGTGCTGATGGGTGCCCGCACACAGCTCGAGACGAAGAGAAGACGATGAACGTCGTTATTCGAGTCTAAGAGGATTATTTATCGTCGACAAGCGCATGAAGCGAAACGACGAACCAAGTGGCCCGCATGCGTCAATCAACACGAGCGCATCAATCAACACGTGCGCGTCAATCAGTTCGTGCACATCGGTCAATACACGTGCATCAATCAACACGCGCGCATATCAACCAACGCGCGTGTTGACGGTCAATCCCGCAACGAAGCGAGCAAGTCAACAAGACGATCAAATATGCAAAACGGTGGAAAATACAAGTCCCGGAAGAAGGAGAACGGGAAAAGAAGAAAAAATCAACAAACCTGCGCGAGCGCAGGATGGAACTAACCGACCCGCGCAAGCGCGGGTCGGATCAGTCCGACCCGCGCAAGCGCGGGTCGGATCTGTCCGACCAGCGCCGCGTAGTCTGGAACCCGAAACACGTTTTGACGGTTTTAAAGCTATTTTCATAGGATTTAACTGTTCTAGGGGTTCCTAACTAACTTGATATCATCCCCAAACATGATTAGGTTGTTGTTAACTGAAGATAGAGTCAAATCACTTGTTCTCATCCAAATAACCGCTTCTGAAGCTTATAAATAGGAGTTCGGGTGCTCATTTCTCAGGGGGATTATTATTCAAGACGAGGAGGTGCTGCCGGATTGAGGAGTCAAAGGGAGCACGAATTTTAGCGAGGGTGGACAGATCTTGGTGAGTTATTCAGCATAAAGAAAGAGAGTTCGAGAGATACGAAGCCTGTTCCCGTCCATTCCTTGAGATCAGGCTTGGTCTTGATCTCGAGAAGAGTTCTGATTTCGCTTGGTCGATCTCAGCGCTTCAAATCAAACACTAATTTGGCGAAGGCGAAGCTCTGACGAATTTTCCATCAACCAGATCCAGATCAAAGGTGGTCCACGGATAAACCCCGGCACAGGTAAAGATCCCACGCAAGCAGAAGACCGATAAACAATCTCTGCGTTTTTTGATAAAGTTGTAAACTTTTCTTTATTTTCATTATGTAAGGAGATCTTATAAAAAATCAACTTTTTATTTTATTCGAGTTTATTGTAATGACTAAAGTTATAATAGATTCGATAGCAATGAAAACAGCAATTTTTAACACAAACAAACATTTTGTTAGTGTGTTCAAGAGTCACACATTTAGATCTACGCTCTTGTAAGCGCGAACTCTTGACGGGCTCGTGTACTTTAATTCGCCGTCCGAGGTGGTCAATTACAGGTGTTTTCCATGTGCGACCCCCAGCTCGAGTAATTGCTCAGGATTTAGTCACCCAACCTAAGATTTCTTTGAGTGGGCTTTGCCTCGACTCGCGTGCGAAGGACCAAGATGATCCGTGATCTTAAATCGGGACAAATCCATGCTGTCGTGGTGCTCCACCGGAGGTGCGGAACTCGAAGGGATCAACGAAATAGGTGCATAACGTCTTCTGTCTTGACCCTGATGCGGATCAGATTTGAGTGACCCGTGGGTTGGAGGGTCGGATTCGGGTGACCCGCGAGCAGGAGGATCGGATCTAGGTGACCCGCGGCTTGGAGGGTCGGATTGAAGTGACCCACAGCAGGAGGGTCGGATTTGGGTGACCCACGGCTTGGAGGGTCGGATCTGGGTGACCTGCGAGCAGGAGGGTCACATTGAAGTGACCCGTGAGCAGGAGGGTCGGATCTGGATGACCCGTGAGTAGGAGAATCGGATTGAAGTGACCCACGAGCAGGAGGGTCGGATTGAAGTGACCCGCAAGCAAGAGGGTCGGATATGGGTGACTCGCGAGCAAGAGGGTCGGATATGGGCGACCCGCGAGCAAGAAGGTCGGATTAAAGTGACCCGCGAGAAGGAGGGTCAGATCTGGGTGACCCACGGTTTGGAGGGTCGGATTTGGGTGACCCGTAACTTGGAGGGTCGGACTTGGGTGGCCCACGACTTGGAGAGTCGGATCTGAGTGACCCGTATTTTTTGATCTTTTCGGCCGTCGTCTTGGATTTTGGCCTCCATACTTTATACAGTCTTGGTTGTTTCTTGGTTACGTCCTTCCTGCATCTTTTGTGCCTTTTGCATAAGAATTCGCACGTGCGCAAGTATGCAATGCTTCTGAATTCGCTCCTCCCGAGTTGAACGGATCCTTTTGACTTGGATCCATTCACTTGTTGATTATTTGGAGGAGGGGACGTTTGCTCGCTGTTGGGTCGCTTGATGCTCCTTGAATTTTAGATCCGCCTCGTAACGTATCCCGTCTATCGGCTCCAAAGTCTTAGCAAGCTGACACGCGAGGCGTTGACGTCACCTTTGACGTGCCCTCTTCGATAGGATTGGCACGCCTTTAGTACTCCACTCCTTGATTGAGGAGGAGTTCAGATCTGTAGATCCGACCTCGTTGGAAGGCAGAGGGGCGTTGCAAAGCGAGAGGGTAGCAGCAATGGGGGTCTTGCTCTTCCTGCGCTTACGGGGGGCGGAGGATCTGGAGGAGGACGACGACAGATACTCCTCGAACTTTAGTTGGTTGAACTCATATTCGACCACTTGTTCAACCGGGATGCAGATCCAAGGTTGCAACACGATAGCTTTGGCAACGAAGCTGTTAGCTCCCACTATGGTCGTCAGTTTGTTTGTATTGAAAGTTGATGTATTCATTATGGTATTCATTACAACTTCAGTCGTTACAATGAAAACAAAAAAAAAGATAGTCTTTTATAAGACTCTTACACAATGAAAATAAAAATTACAACTCTCGTCAAAACAAACACAGGGAGATCGTTTATCGGTCTTCTGCTTATGCGGGATCTTTGCCTGTGCCGGGGATGTCAATATCCGTGGACCACCTTAGAACTGGATCCGGTTGATAGAAAATTCGGTAGAGTTTCGCCTTCACCGAGAAAGTGTTTGATTAAAGCGCTGAAATCGACCAAGCGAAATCTGTAGCCCTTCTCGAGATTAAGACCAAGCCTAATCTCAAGGAACAGTGGAATCGGGCTTCAGATCCTTCGAATAGCTCATTATTTATGCTGGAGTTCGTCGGGATCTCACTAACCCTCGCTGAAATTCGTGGCTCTCGGCTCTGAAGTTCGACAACACCTCTTCGTCTTAATAATAAATCCACCCCTTTGAAATGAGCCCCTGAGCTCGTATTTATAGGCTTCAGTTAGGGGGTTTTCGGATAAGAACGAGTGATTCTTCATTATCTTCAGTTAATAACTGATTAACCATGTTTGGGGATGATATCAGATCAGTTAGGATGCTCAGGAACCAACAAATCCCGAGAAAACCCGTCAAAAACCAAACAGGAGTCGAAACAGTGTGTGGGGGAGGGGGGAGTCGGCGGAATCCGACCCGCGTAGGCATGGGTAGTTTTAGCCTTTCACTGACTTTTGTGTTTTTCAACTTTTTCGGGACTTATATTTTCCACCATTTTGCGTATTTGATCGACTTGTTGACTTGTACGCTTCGTTATGGGACTGACCGTCGAATGCGTGTTGGTTAACATGCGCACGTTGGTTGATGCGTGCGTGTTGATTGATGCGCGTGTGCTGATTGACGTACGTGTGTTAACCGCTGAGCGCGAGCTGATTGACGCGCCAGCTAATTAACGCGCGCGAGCTGATTGACACGCGTGTGTTGACCGACGCGCACGAACTGATTGACGCGCGTGTGTTGATCGACACGCGCGAACTGATTGACGCGCGCGTGTTGACCAACGAACGCGAGCTGATTGACCGACGCGCGTGTTATGATTGACCGACGCGCGTGTTGACTATTGAGCGCGCAGGCCACTCGGTTCGCCGCTTTGCTTCATGCGCTTGTCGGCGTCATATAATCCTTTTAGACTCGGATAACGATGTTCATCGTCTTCTCTCCGTCTCGAGCTGTGTACGGAAACCCATAGGCATTTTTAGACGCCTATAGGCCTTAGTTTTTTCATGCCTTAGTCTTTCTGTACTTGGTCTAGATCGTATCGATCTGCGATGAGACTTCATTCTCCTAAAAAATGTTACCACTAGAACCATGACAGAAAATGCAGCCCCAACACATATTCTTATAACGCTCTCTTCACCATCATAATCACCATCCATCTATATTTTTTTGCTTAGCAATTAGAATTATACATTAAAAACCAAAAAGATACGTAATAAACCCCTACAAGAAATGCTTATAGTAGGGCTTTGGACTTGATAATACTCATTCTAGCTTAACAAAACAAGCAATATATCGTTGACAACTGCCATTGTACCTAGCTACATAATAAGCAGCTGATATGTATTACATAAACAAAATTAGCAGCTGAGATTTCAGTAAATAATTTGCTTCACATCATTTTACATGGCACAAAGTATATATTGTAAAATGCTAATGAAATTTAGTAAGTTGTTTTGGTGTTAGGCAACAGAATATTTTTCTATGCAACCCATTTAAACTCAGCTGGAACTATCCATCAGTTAAATTTATAGATACATCGCATTAAATTCCAAACCGTAAAAAATGACCATAGCTAAACTGAAGAATTGAATTCTGCCCTCGAACAAACTTAATATTATAGCAAAGATGGAAAATAGCTTGCTAATGTTGGCTAATATATGTGTGTATGTTAATTACTGGGAGATAAGAGTAGAAAAAGACAAGGTGCAGATTGTCAAAATGGACTCCAAAAACAACAAAATGAAGCACACCATTTAGAAAATGTTGACGCTTCTCATAGCATTGACCCCCAAATCTCAGATAATTTCTATTTGAAAAAAATTAAATAGATAACAAATTCGAGAATCAATTCTTAAGATCTAATAAAAACCAACTAACAGGTTAGATAACAAATATGTGAATCTGGTCAATTAATTGCCTGCAGGAGTTGTTAAGATCTAATAAAAACCAAATCTCAAATTAATAGAATAGGTTAGATACTCAAAATCAGATGCATGCTAAAAATCATTAAACTAGACTGCTTTTTCTACAAGGGATAACAACGAGAAATAGAGATCGAACTTCTAGATGAATGCGGTAAGGGAAACCACAATAACAGGCAATAATCAGGCTTCAGCGGGTGCAGATCAGCCTACACCGCAACAAGTACAAGAGGAGAAAATTTACAAATATGTCCAAAAACCATGACTTTCTGCTAGATCTGGAGTAGCAACCCAGCAAACAACGCCAAAAGTTCGTCGATCCGTTCTAAGCGCATACCATCTTCAGATGTAAGTTTTTTAAGGGGAAAATGGAGGGAAAAAATAGCAACGAAGGATCAGAGCAATGACGAAACAAAGGCAAGAGGTGGAAGGGGGAAGCACTCAGTGGCAATGAAGATAACCCTAAAGGAGGAAACCTCTTTTGAAGCGTGCCGCCTCGATCCTCGTTCCCTTCTCTTTTTATTCCAAGACTTAACATTTCCACCTGTTTTCAGGCCTCAAACCCCTAAAAACACATTTCTACAAATAATAATGTGGACCTCCATTTCACAACCCAATTTCTTTAAATCATTTGACGAACCAAACATATGAAATGGAAAAGGTTGGAAGCAAAAATCCCAGCTGGCGCTCTTGTCAGTTTCATTTCCTCCTTTTCACAGTTTTTTGGGCAAGCAAACAGGCCCTAAAATCATATGACGTTATTATTAGGGTATCAAATCGGGGTAATTTTAATTAGGATAGATTGTAGATAACCACTAGGGTGAGCATTAAGTGATTTGAACTGATTAAATCGGTTGAATCGATTGAATTTTAACGGTTCACTATGATTTGAAATATATTTTCATTCATTTCGTTTTGAGAGAATTTTCACTTGGATAAATCGAACTGATTGCTCGCACAGTTGTTAGCGGATACTTTTCTTTCTTTTCATTACTCCATAAATTTCTTTCCCATTGTTTTAAAATTGTTTATTGTTTCAATTAAGGATATTTTGTGTCCACGCCCCAAAATTAGAGCTCTCATGTGATCTAATTCATTTTGACTTTGGGTCATGTATTTCGACCCATTGACCCAACTTCTCATGTGAAAAAGCTCTAATAGGTGTCATATCAATAGAGAAAAATAATATCTTTTATCCCAACCAACTCCTACCCTCAATCTCTCAGCTCTATTTTTTTCATGAACCCATGAATATTTTTTTTAATTCTTCTCCTCCTCAATCGTTATCTCTTTCACACTATCTCTGATATTGCATCCTTCTTCTCTTTCTTCATATCCTTTCTTGATTTTTTTACCGCCACAATATCTCCTTTGTTATTTTTATTCTTTCCTCAATCATCTCTCCTCCTCCTTCCACAATCATTGCATCATCGAATAAAGACCCTCTTTTCCCTAATATGGTTATCTCCTAAAATCACGCCTATGTTGATACTTAACAATTACAGATAACAACTAAACTTGAACATTTAACATCTAATATTTAAAGTTAACATGTAACGTCTAATTTAACATGAGACAACTAAAGTTAACAACTAATAATTAAAGTCAGCAAATTAGCATGTGAGGTCTATTAACATGTGATAAAGTAAATATAACTGATTTTAAAGTTTTTTATATTAAATTCTAAAGTTAGATGTTAAATTTAGATCTCACTTGTTATTTTTAGATTTCACATGTTTATTTTAATCATTAGATGTTAATTTTAGACCTAATATATTTACTTTAATTGTTTGATGCTAGCTGTAAAGCTCATATGTTAACTTTAATTGTTAAGTATTTGTTTCAGCGTGATGTTAGAATACAAACATTTTTAGAAAAAAATACAATCTTTAAACAATGTAGCGACGGTTGTAGAAAGACTAAAGATGAGATGAATATAAAGATAAAATTGGAGAAAGATAGAGGGTGGAAGTTGAATTGAAGAGAGGGGAGGTGAAAAGTGTAGACTGGATGGAGGGGAGAAGAGGAAGGAGAAGGGTGAGTGGATAAGCAGGGAGGGGGCGGAGGAGGAGGGAAGATGATGGTGTTTAGGTGGAGGAGAGATGAGAGAGCTAGAGAATAAATTTGGGCGAATGAGAGAGGAGGAGGATGGACGGAGGATAGAGAATGAAGGAGGTGAGAGGGCAAGGAAGGACGAAGGAGAATAGAGGACGGTGGAGGTGAGATAAAATAGTGTAGAGGAGAGAGGATGTGGAATGGAGAAAAAGAAATAGTGGAAGAGGAAGGAGGATGAGAGGAGGAAAAAAAATAAGATGTATTTTAGAGACTAGAGATAAATATAAGTTGATGAGGACTTTATCACATGAGAAGTTGGGTCAATGAGCCTAACCACAAGGCTCAAAATCAAAGAAGCTGAGTCACATCAAAATTCTAATTTTGTGGCCTAGACACAAATTTTCCTTCAATTAATTTGCGTAATTATTTTTTACCTATGATCCCTTGATTTTTTCTTTTCTTTACATGCATTTTGCTTTGATTCAAATAGTTTCCCCCCTTAATTAAACTGGTCCAAATTGAATATGAATAGACTGTACCGAATTGAATCGACTTGAACTAATTTCAATTGATTCAGTTCTATTTCAAATA
>BQKN01066860.1:42500-79698 GCA_022839385.1 Asparagus kiusianus
CGATTAGCCCTTAAAAGCATATGCTCCATAAAGGAATTGCATATAATCGTTATAGCTTATAGCTTATTTAGAACTTCAGAGAGAGCCAAGCTTAAAGTTTAAGATGGTTTTTTTTCATTACATTTAACTGCTTTTACCAACTAATGCAGCTAGTAATTACATTGCCAGGATTTTTCTCATTGAAAAAGAAAAGAAAATTTCAATGGCAATTATTACAGGTTTGAGGGAACTGACTGCCAAATTTCTACTCACGGACATTTACTTAGGAATATTTCTTTATTATTAATTTAAAGTACATAAATTTAGAATAAGCTATCTAAGTCAAATATGTGTTAATAAGTCTTATCTATTTATTTTCCTAAAAAAACTATTTTCCTTTTTACAGACACACGCATAGAAAATGATAACGTTTGAATCATAGCATCATGACACCATCTGAATCTTTTTTTTAATGTTTTTACAGGGTAGATTTATTAAAAGGCCTGATCTTCTCCAAGAGGCAATTGAGGATGAAACTAATTTGTGAGGAGCCGTCAGATATAAGCCACCATTTTTGTGGAAAGGATGAAATTAGGCTTTTTAAGTTTTTGGAGGCACCTCAGTTTGAGGCCTGAACCTTTTTGTCAGAAGGAGAGAAGTCTATCAAATTTTGCATGAATGGTTTTTGAACTTTTTTTTGGTGGAGAACATGCACTGTTTTTGCTGATGATATTAAAAGAGGAAGAGTTATAAGTTGATATTTATTGGAAAGAAAATGTTAAAAAAGTCATGGAGTACGCGTTCTATCGTGGCAGTCAAGTAGTGGAATATGTTTCTAACTGTGGTTAGATAGTAAAAGAATCATGTACCTGCAATCAAATTCTCTTAGGGGTACTAAACCATTTCAGCAAATTTTTGCAAGCTCAAAACAATGACTAAATTTTTGCAAGCTCAAAACAATGATCGGGCTGAACGTAGAGCTGACACGGACAGTTAGAGGTAGAGGGAACGCAGACAGATGAGATTAGACTAGATTTTTGTGAATGAGGGCTGAGAGAACACTCGTGAAAAACCAAAATGATTCTCAATCTGTTCATAATATGTTCATTGTTGATCAAGTAATTTTGACGATAACAAATATTGTAATTTGACTAACATGTCTCAATTGTAGTGCTACTGACGCAGACGTAGAAACGATGAAGGCCGATCGGATATCGTTCCGATACCGATGAGCCCTGACAATAGCAGGTAGAAAACAAGCTTGAATCCACAAGCCCTAGGTTTCTCAAACTTGAGAAGAAAAACAATGGAGAACAATTCTCTTGATTGAATAATTGAAAAGTTAATTTATAATTTACAAAAGGAACTAATATTTATAGCCAACTAAATCTATCATAACTCTAATAAAAAAGAAACTCAAGTCTAAAAGGAAAATACCAAATCCCAAAAGGAAACAATCAGAAGAAAACTCTTTCCTAATCTAAAATCCGAGTTGACACGAGGCGTCCTGACTAGCACCGCCTTTCGTGTCGACTGGACCTGAGTCGACTAAGCATGTCGAGTCGTCCCGCCTTTCGTGTCGACTGACATGTGTCGACTCGTCCTGTTGTCTGTCGTCTCGTCCTATCGTTTCGAGTCGTCTGCTCGTCTTGGCTGGGTTATGTTGACTCGTCCTGTCGTCATCTCGACTTGTATGTTCTGTTGGCGTCTCGTCTGGTTTAAGTCGAGTCTCTCTGTGCTGTTGGCGTCTTGTCTGGTTTAAGTCGAGTCTCGTCTCGTCCATCTGTTCAGTCAACTCGGCTTCTTTTCTTCTCGGTTTGTCCAATACTTGATCTCCTGCATCAGTCCCTCCTTCTTCGGAAGAACTCATCTCTGAGTTCTCATCACTTGAATACAACTTAATTGAAGGATGATAGTCAGAAATATCTGCCACGTTAAATGTCGTCGACATAGTCATTCCTTCTGGAAGGTCTACTACATATGCATTATCGTTGATTTTCTTGAGAATCTTGAACGGCCCATAACGTTTCGGCTTAAGCTTGCTGTATGTTCCAGCCGGTAGCCGTTCCTTCCGTAAATAAACCATCAACATGTCTCCTTCATTGAATATCTTGAGTCGCCTTTTCTTGTCCGCTCGCGCCTTGAACTTTGCATTGGTTGTCTCAAGCTTTGTACGCATTTCTTCCTATATATTGAAAGCATTCTCGATCATTGAACTTGCGGCCTCGCTGACCTTACCACTTGTCGGCAACTTCAACAAGTCTTGGAGATGTCGAGGTGTCTTCCTGTAAACAATGGAAAAAGATGACATACTTGTAGAACTATGAACAGACATGTTGTAGGCGAATTCAGCTTGAGATATAGATTGATCCCATATCTTTGGCTTCTCTCCACATATGCATCAAATTAAATTCCCCAAAGTCCGATTGACCACTTCGGTTTGTCCATCCGTTTGAGGATATGCTGTGCTAGAATACTTCAATGAAGTGACGAATCGTCTCCAAAAAGTAGTCCAAAAAGTCGCCAAGAACCTAGTATCCCTATCTGAAACAATCAACTAGGAAAACCATGTAGTCGAACCACCTCTTGAAAGAACAGTCGTGCAACATGTGATGCATCCGAAGTCTTACGGCGCGGGATGAAGTAAGCCATCTTAGAAAAACGAACCACTACCACGAAGACTGAATCCACGCCTCTTTGTGTTCGAAGAAGTCCTAACACAAAGTCCATACTCAAATCTTCCCATATATCCTTGGGCACATGTAGGGGAGTATACAAACTAGTATTCTTCACTTGCCCATTTACAACTTGGCACACTTGACAACTCCTCACAAGTGTTGCCACATCTTTCCTCAAGCTTAGCTAATAATATCTCTCCTCAAGACTCAAAACAGTCTTGTCTCACCCAAAGTGTCCACCAAGCCCACCACCATGTATGTCTCGAACTATTTTTTCTCTCAATGACGTCCTTAGAATACAAAGTCGATTCCCCTTAAATAGAAACTCGTCCATAATAACACAGTCTCCTGTGGGTTGTCTTGTCAAACACTTGGCCCAAACCTCCTGAAAGTCTTCATCATCAACATAGAGCTCTTTTAAATTGTTAAAAGCAACAACTTCACCTCGTAATATGCTTAACAAAGTTACCCGGTGACTCAAAGCATCGGGAACCTTATTGTCAACTACTGACTAATATCGTAATGTAAAGTTGTACTGCTCGAAGTATGAAGCCCATCATCCATGCATTTTGTTGATATGTTTCTGATTCTTGAAGTGTTGAAGAGACTGATGATCGGAATAAATCACGAAGTCGTTAGCAATGGGGTAGCTCTTCCAAGTCTTCAAAGAACGAAAAGCAACATACAACTCCTGCTCGTAAGTACTCCACTTCTGCCGGGTTTCATTTAACTTCTCACTCAAGAAAGCAATGGGACGCTTCTCTTGAGAGAGGACGACTCCAATACCGACACCACATGTGTCACATTCAAGCTCAAAGAGCTTGTCGAAATTTGAAAACGCCAAGATCAGTGCAATGGTAATCTTCTCCTTGATAAAGGTAAAAGCCGCATTTGCTTCATCCATCCATTCGAAAACGCCCTTCTTCTTTAAGCAATCCGTCATGGGGGCAACTATAGAGCTAAAATTCTGAATGAAACACCGATAAAAAGATGCTAGCCCATGAAAACTTCTTACCTCCATAACACTTTTGGAGTCGGCCAGTTCTTGATTGCCTTGACTTTGTCTTCGTCGACTTGGATCCCCTACGAGCTTACTACAAACCCTAAGAACACTAGCTGAGTGGTCATGAACACACACTTTTTAAGGTTGACGTAAAGTTCATTCTCCTTAAGCACTTGGAAGACTTCTCGGAGATGCAACATATGCTCCTGTTCATCTCGGCTATATATGAGAATGTCATCAAAGTAGATGACTACAAATATTCCCAAGAAAGGCTTCAGAATTTGATTCATCAAACGCATAAACGTGCTTGGAGCATTTGACAACCCAAAAGGCATTACCAATCATTCGTATAAGCCCTCGCTACTCTTGAATGCAGTCTGCCACTCATCGCCGGGTCGGATTCGGATCTGATGATATCCACTTCTCAAGTCGACCTTCAAGAAGACACTTACACCCCCAACTGATCCAACATGTCGTCTAGCCGAGGGATTAGGAATCTGTAGCGAATTGAATCTTATTGATGGCTCGACTGTCTACACACATCCGCAAACTTCTATCTTTCTTTGGTGTTAATAGGGCCGAGACTACGCATGGACTCATGCTCTCTCGGAAGTGGCCCTTTTTGATGAGGTCCTCAATAGTGTCTTGTAAAATCTTCTTCTCCTGCGGGTTCATATGATAATGAGGAAGATTAGGAAGCACTGAACCCGGGATGAAATCAATATGGTGTTGAATATCTCTCATGGGTGGAAGACCATCTGGCAACTCCTCGGGAACCAACACGTCGAACTCCTTAAGCAGCGGATTTATCTTCTCTGGAACCTCAACGAGAGTCTTCACTACTTCTTTAACGACTAAAGCAAACCTCTGTTTTAACTCCTTTGATCCGGCTAGAAATTCTCCCTTGTTGCAAAGAGAAACACGTTTGGATTTTTGATTCTTTGGGCTCTTTGGGGAGGGTGGAATTAGTGCTAAAATAATCTTTTTGCTCATCCATACGAGCGAGTATTCATTCTTCTTGCTGCCATGCTTAACATCGACATCATATTTCCACAGTCGTCCTAACAAGACATGACACGCGTCCATATCCATAACATCACAAGCTACAAAATCACTATAAGTCTTTCCTAGCGATAGTGGCACGCGACATACTTTGGTCACCTTCACAAAGGGGCCTTTTTTGATCCATCCGATGATGTAGGGCACGGGTTTGGTCTCGGTCGGTAGTTTCAAGTGATTTACCAAGGCCTTCGACACTATATTTTCACAACTTCCATGGTCAATGATGAGAGTGCACACTTTGTTATTGACCGAACACCGAGAAAAGAAAATTTGATGTCATTATGATGAGTCTGGTGTCTTTTGAGCACACAGAAGTCATTGAACAACACACGACACATTGTCACCTTCAATTTCGATAACTTCTTCCTCATACTCTTCTTTGGATATTGTGTGTCCATCCTCAACCTCCTCATAATCCGCTAGATTGACCTTCTGTCGTTGCGGGCACTCGTTGGACTTATGCCCAGGTTGGAGACATCGAAAACACTTCCCGCCCGTCGACTTGGCATACGTATTTGCTTGAGTCGTCGTGGGCGGTGGTTGAGTTGTTGACCGCTCGGCCAACCGTGGAGGAACAGGTCAATCAGTCATCCTCTGCCCTGCTAACTCACCTGTCGCCTTCTCGATCGAGCCTCCCTGTTCGGCTCATTTGAAAGGTAACACCTTAGAGGCTAATCTTTCCGCCTTCAGAGCCATATTGTAGGCTTCGTCCACGAAATACACATTGTGGATGGTCACTTTCTCTTGGAATTGAGTACTTCAAACTGCCGATATACTTGGCTACGAGTTGTTCCTCGCTCATCGACAAATCACAACGCGAAGTAAGACGGAAGAACTCTTCGGTATAGGCGCTTACTATTCAGATTCCTTGACGGTATTGCTCGAACTGATTGTAGAGGATTTGTTGATAGTCGGGTGGTAGAAATCTCGCCTGTAGCAACTGCTTCATGCGTCGCCAAACCCGAACTAGTTGTTTGCCTTGCCGTCGCCTAGTGTTTTGAGTTTGATCTCACCATGTCGTGGCTCCTCCTTTGAGACGATAAGCTACAAACTTCACCTGATTTGCTTCAAGAATATTAGTCATCTCAAAGAACTTTTCCACCTCGTAGAGCCAATCCAGGAAAGCCTCTATGTCCAAATTTCCTCCAAAGGAAGGAAGTTCTACCTTCATCTGATATTCTTATTCCTGATGATGTCAGCCTTGTCGGTGGTATTTGTGACGAGGATTGTAGCCCCTGCCTCGACCTCTGCCATAAGGTCGATCTTCTCTTCTTCACTCAAAACATTCTCGTTCCATGGCCCTTCAAATTGGTGATCATAGTCTACTCCTTCATCATTGGAATCATCATGTGGAGGGGGTTGGTTGGAATATCATGTATGATGTGGAGGGGCTTGATTTGGGGGATGTTGATACGGAGGTGTTTGATATGGAGAAGGATGATGCGGAGTGGGCTAATATGGAGGGATTTAGGTCGGACGTGGTTGATATGAAGGGGGTTGAACTAGAGGGGGTTGGGGATTGTACAGGGGTGGATATCGGGGTAGCCTAACTCTGGGTTTGCTTAGGTGAAGACCGTCGACAAAGTTATTTTCATTGTTGAGGTGAAGGGTAAGTCCTTTAATGGCTTGTTGAAGGTTCTGAAGAGATGTCTCCAACGTGGAAAATCTTCCATCCATAGAATCCATCCTCACAGAAAGATCCTGTAGAGAAAGCTCCTTCTCACCGTCACCTGTCATTGTCGAGGATGTTAAAACCGAAGCTCTGATACCACTTGACACAGACGTAGAAATAAGGAAGACCAATCGGATATCGTTCTGATACTGACGAGCCCTGATAATAGCAGGTAGAAAACAAGCTTGAATCCACAAGCCCTAGGTTTCTCAAACTTGAGAAGAAAAACAATGGAGAACAACTCTCTTGATTGAATAATTGAAATGTTAATTTATAATTTACAAAAGAAACTAATATTTATAGCCAACTAAATCTATCCTAACTCTAATAAAAAAGAAACTCTAAGTCTAAAAGGAAAATACCAAATCCCAAAAGGAAACAATCAGAAAAAGAACACTTTCCTAATCTGAAATCCGACTCGACACGGTGCATCCCGACTAGCAGCGCCTTTCATGTCGACTGGACCTGAGTCGACTAAGCATCTCAAGTCGTCCCACCTTTCGTGTCAATTAGCATGTGTCAGCTCGTCCTGACGCCTATCGTCTCGTCTTGTCATTTCGAGTCGTCTGCTCGTCTTGGCTGGGTTGTGTTGATTCGTCCTGTCATCATCTCGACTTGTCTGTGCTGTTGGAGTCTCGTTTGGTTTAAGTTGAGTCTCATCTCGTCCATCTATTCAGTCGACTCGGCTGCTTTTCTTCTTGGTTTGTCCAATACTTGATCTCCTGCATCAGCTACCCATTCAAAGGTTGATCAAACAAGCTACAAGATATATGAATCAAGTTGATCAAGCAAGGCAAGGCTCAAGACTACAAGATAAAATTGTTGTGCTTCAAAATTGCAATTTCTCTCTTTATTTTATTCATTTTTTGTTAAAAACCTTGATGACACACACACACACTAGACTTAGATTACTAGGTGACTTAACCCCTAGTCTAAGTTAGTTTATACTGGTTAATTTGAATTTAAGTTATTTAAATTTTTAATCTTGACTTTTGATTCAAAATTAATTTTAAATTTAACTTAAGTTTTCAACTACTTTTTCAAATTAACTAAGACAGTCGACTGATCAGTTGGTTAGTCGATTGATGAAGACCCTGAGACTTAACCAAGTTTCTGGTCAGTCGACTGGTGGTCAGTCGACTTATGTGTCCACCAGTCAACTGATCGAGGTCGGACATATTTTTCAAACTCTTTGGACAGTCGACTGATGATGAAATTTCAAAAAAAATCTTTATCTTCTGGCCAATCGATTGATCTCTATATCAGTCGACTGATTCAAGTAACAGTCATTTTTTTAAAATCTCTAGTAAGTCGACTAATGAATCCACCAGTCAACTGACAGAAATAGTTTATTACTATTGGATTTTGATGTTCAAATTGAATTAGCCGTTTTATGGAAGTTAAAACTCGGATTCTGAAATTACATTTGAACTCATAAGTTATGCCTACTGTCTATATAGATACCCTAGAGTTCATTTGACAGAAACACAAGTTTTCAATCAAAATTTCATATACTCTCAAGTTGAAAATCTAAAAAATAATTGCCTTCTATTTTTCAAAAAGCTTTCAAGTTTTTGTTAGGCATCCAAAAAGAGATTCTATTAGCCACTGATTCTAAGATCACCTCTTCATCAAGGCTTATAGGGCAAAGTGTTGTAATCTTCTTCAATGTGTTCTCTCTAGTTTGAGGAAAAGTTCTTCTCTATTTTGAGAATGAGTTTGCATTTTGGCAAGGGGATTGTCAAGGTTATGCAAGAGTTATTCTTGTAAGAAAATTCAAGAATAGTAAAAAATCTCAAGCGGGTTGCTTAGGGACTGAGTGTAGGTCTGGAGGACCGAACCAGGATAAATCCTCGTGCTTGCAATTGTACTTTTCTGGTTTGAGTATTCTATATTTTCTGTGATTATTAGTTGTTGATATAATATTATTCTGCTGCATAATTATTTTTAATTTCGCAAGAAATTTCTATAAAGTACTAGTCACCCCCCTCTAGTGCTTTGAGCATTGCATACAGGATCCAACACTCATGACTTACAAATGAGACGCATGACTCCTGAGAAACCTTGAGAGATCCAATTTACCACCTTGATTTTTTAAGGGTATTCTGTATATATACCCCTTGAGGCATGCAAATTTTCAAAATCACCCCTCAAATATCAATATTTGCAAACTATCTTAAATTAACAACTTTAGAAAATAAATACCCCTAATTAAGCAAATCATTGACATTGATAGGTTAATTTGTAATGATCGGAATGTGAAAATGAACAAACTAGTCAAATATTTACGCACCATATTCAACAAAGTTGATGATTTGTTGATTTGGATATATTTTCTTTCCAAAATTGCTGATTTAGGAAAGCTTTGCAACCACTGAAACTTAGGGGCAGGTGCAAATATGCACGATTTAAGGTATACGTATACAAAAATAGAATGCTTTGAATATTACACCTCTTTTCTAGAATTAATAATTATAGGATAGTACTATCTCTTTACAGCTTTTAGTGGATGACATCTGGATCATTTATGAGCCTTTTACATGTGATGAGGTGTGGGATGCTCTTCAATCTATGGGTCCTTCAAAGGCACCCGGCCCAGATAGCTTCCATGCATCCTTTTTCAGTCCCGGTGGTCTGTTATTGACCCAGATATTTCAGCTGCATGTTTAGAGATTATAAATGGGGGCTCATCCATCAAGTCTTGGAATAAGACCAATGTGGTTCTCATCCCTAAAAAGGATTCACCTGAGACTGTGGCAGACTTTAGACCCATCGGTCTATGTAATATGGTCTACAAGATTGTCACGAAGACCATTGCTAATAGGCTGAAGCGGGTTCTTGGCGGATTGATCGGATGCTTTCAGAGTGCTTTTGTCCCAGGGAGATCTATTCAGGACAATGTCATTGTTGCTTTTTAACTTCTCCATACATTACAGAAAAGGAGATAGGGTCAGTCTGGCCATATGACACTGAAGTTGGATATGAGTAAGGCATATGACAGAGTGAAGTGAGGGTTTATTAACAGGGGCCTTCAGGTCATGGGTTTTCAGATCATTGAAGGCTTCTCATTTAGGACGGTATATCCACTTCCTCACTCTCTTTCTACCTCAATAGGAAGGTTGTGGGTCAGGTCACTCCTACTCATGGTTTGCGGCAGGGATGCCCACTATCTTCATATTTGTTTCTTCTCTGTATGGAAGCTTTCTCGGCACTGATCATCAGACGGGAGAAGAATATGTGCATCAGAAGGTTATCTTGTTCTTGATTGGGGCTAAGGATTTCTCACTTGTTCTTTACAGATGACTCTTTGGTTTTTATTCAGGCTTCCCAGGCCGCTGCACAGGTTGTCCAGAGTACTTTGCTACTATATGAGGCTGTAACCGATCAAAAAGTCAACTTTCAAAAGTATGCCATCACCTTTAGCCCATGTGTAGATGAGGATACTAGGGTCTCTATTTTCTCTATCTTGGGGCTTGATAGGATCCAGTCACATGATCGATACTTAGGCCTCCCTTTGGTGGTTAGAAGAAATCATTGTCAGACTTTTGCTTCAATCAGAGACTCAGTTTGGAAAAGAGTTCAAGTCTGGAGGAGGGCTCTTTTCTTCGCGGGGGGGGGGGCGCGGGGGAGGTTATGGTGAAATTTGTTTTGCAGACGATTTCATGTTATGTGATGAGTATCTTCCACATTCCCCTTTCTTTTTGCAGGGAGATTGAGTCTATCATTATAAGATTTTGGTGGGGATCGACTTCTGGTGAGAGGAAGATTCACTGGGTTAGGTGGCAGAAGGTGTGTCAAGCAAAGTCAAAGGGTGGTCTGAGCTTTAGAGATCTGCAGATGTTTAATCAGGCACTGGTGGCTAAGCAAGCATGGAGGATCTTTCAGGACCCTTCTTCTCTAGCTAGTAGGGTTTTGAAGGGGAAGTATTTTAGGGACCCAGACTTCCTTTTAGCCGGTTTTGGCCCTGGCTGTTCTTATTTATGGTGGAGCATTATCTGTGGGCAAGAGCTCCTGGCCCGAGGTCTGAGATGGAGGATAGGTGATGGCCAGAGTGTCTTTATCAGTGCTGATCCATGGATCCCAAGGCCCTTTTCTTTTATGCCAATCACTTATCCAATCGACCCTTCCAGGAGGGTAGCTGAGCTAACCTCTGCTTCAGGTTTTTGGAATCATGATTTGATTGCTAAAAATCCTTTTGGCAAGTGGATCAGGAGGACATTTCACTTATCCCACTACCCCCTTCTCCTGTCTCTGACATACTCATTTGGCATTATAAGGAGAAGGGGTGCTACACAATCAAGACTGAATATCGACTTCTTCACCACACTATGTCCGATGATGCTTTCGCCTTGGATTCTAGAGTGGCAAAGTGATGGTCCTTGATCTGGCAGGTGGAGATCCCACCAAAGATGAGAGTGTTCCTTTGGCGCCTGTTCTATGATGCTCTCCCTACCTCAGCTGGTTTATCTCGTAGGGGAATCTCTGTGTCCCCTAGTTGCTGCATTTGCTCTACTGCCTTTGAAACTGTCCTTCATATCTTTACTGTATGCTCCTTTGCTCGTTTAGTGTGGGAGTTCTTAGATCTTTGAGATATGATTGAAGGCTTTCGAGGTACGTCTTGTGATAATTTTCTTTTCCATCTCGCCTTGGTTTGCCCAGGGAACTCTTTGGCTTTGGTTTTCATGACCTTGTGGTTTATATGGGGGAAAGGAATTTGCACTCTCATGGTGGTGATGTTAGAGAGGCTTCGGTCTTGGTGACTCGGATTCTCTGTTTTGTAGCGGAAGGGGATAGGGTTTGAGGACTCTCTCGTGTTATTGCTACCCCTTCCAAATGGCCTTTTGCTTGGTATCCCCTGCTCTTGGTCTGCTAAAGCTCAACACAGATATTGTTGTTCCTATGGAAGGAGATATTGTTGCGTTGGGAGGTGTTATTCAGGACCATCATGGCATGTGATTGGTTGCTACTCTATGGGGCTCATGTGTCCTATGACTGTGGATCATGCGGAGCTGTTGACTGTCCTAAAAGGCATTCGCTTTATTCGACATATGAACTGGAGGATTTGGGTGGTGGGGATTGACTCCCTAAGGGTTGTCTCCTTGGTGGACTCTCATTCTCCTTTTGTTACCATGGCTCCTATTGCAGATGAAATTCACGTTGGTTTGTCTGTTATTGGCTGCTCTAAATTTTTTTATGTAAGGCGCACTGGTAATGGTGTTGCTCATGCCCTAGCTAAGTCGGTTGACTATTTATCATCTTGTTTTTGGTCTGTTTCTGTCCCTCTATTTTTGAGACAGAGTGTTGTTAAAGACTTAGCTGGTTAGGTTGTCCTACCTGCCTTTTTAAAAAAATAATAATAATAATTGTAGAATCATTTTTTCTTCCTCTCAAGGAGACTGAGAATAAGAGTTTCAATATACTTTAGCAATTTCACGAAAAGTGAATATAGCCGACATATAGGCTTGCTTTTAGTTTTGACTTCTTACTTGATCAATTGCTTCTCTCTTTCTCTTTCTTTCTTTTTTTCGTTGTTAAAGCATGTTGCTTTCTGTTTTAGTAGGCTTAAGTTAGGAGTATAGTTGGCAAAGACACATGACTATAAGGTTAGGCATGGGCTAGGCTTGTTCAAACCCGTGAACCAGTCCGATCAGGCTAAAACCAGGTCGGGCTAAATCCGAGCCTAGTCGGGTCTGAGTGGACCTAGCCTACTTCTCTGACCCCGGGCTTGGGAGTGGATCCAGCCTAGCCTACGGCCCACATGGGTCTAGGCCGTGACCGAACCACCCAATGCAGTTTGGGTCGCGGGTCGACCCACGATCTGTATTTTTTTCCTTTTTAGTTTTTTCTTTTCAATCTATACTTGTATTCATATTTATTAAAATATATTTTTGTTTGAAAATAAATGTCATATCTTTGTTGTAATAGAAGCATTAGTCGTTTAATAAAATTTTAAAGGGCTTTTTAACAAAAGCTTTATTCATGAGCATTGAACTTTTGATATGACTAGAGAAAAAAATTATATAGAATATCATATAAGGATGGAAACAAAACATATAGTTGTATCTCTTATACAAATAAAATCATCTATAGGAAATAGCTATTGCATGAACTTTTTTCCTTTAAACATAAATATATCATACGATTACTCATTGGATGTCACTAATTGTGATTTTTTTCATATTTATTCTACTAAATATTATAATATCTTTATTGCTTTATTTGAAAATTTATAATATATATCACGTAAGACGTAAAAATGTAACTCAAAATTTTGTAGTGAGATTATTTGTCTCTATTTTCTTACTAAATCATATTTCCTGTACTAATATGTAGAACTAAGTTAAAAACATTGAATCTTTACAACATAACTAACATTTAAGAGAAAGATATGTTTAGGTGTAAAATTAATCTTAGTTTCACATGTCTTTGTATGAGCAAATACACTAATTATTGTGAAAATGATTCGGTTTCCTTTTTCTAAAAAAAAATACATGGGTTACATCTCATTTCACAAAATAAAGTCAAATATGTATGAATGATAAGGTTCATGGGTTCTGTCACTAGACATCTTTTGCTTACCATATTAAGCAAAATGTGCTAACTATTATTTTTTTCTAAAAACATTATTCATTCAAATACTAAAAGTATTACATCTTGTAAGAAACATACAATACGAGGGTCATTATGGAAACTTCCCATACAAAACTATGAAGAAGTTTTCCAAATAGCCCAAATAAAAAAGTAGTTGTTAACTCTTCAATCCCACAAGCGACACACTAGGTTTATATGTTTTATTTTAAAGATGGGTTGATTTTGTGTCAGTCTAAAATTTCACATAAAAAAAACTAGGCTAGGGTGGGCGTGGGTTAGGCCTACTTCTCTAACGCCGAGCCTAGGGATGGACCCAAACTAGTCAGTGACCCGAGTATCTCATCGGCCGTGTCATTACTTATGGCGAGCTGGACCAATCAGCCTGCCGGTCAAACCGATCCATGCCCAACCGTACATGGTTAGGAGAGGGAAGATCTATATATAGAGTATGACCATGGGTAAACAAGAAGTAAACTATTTCATAGTGTAGTTGTATCCTACTACCTCGCTTCCTTCTATATTTTAAGGAAGGGCCGATGTCAAAATCCCTAGCATAGCTCCACCTTTGGTCATCAAATCTAAACAAATTTAGCTACAAAAATCAATATTTGAAAGGAAAATAATGATTAGACTTTAAACTCTGAACTAAAAGAGAAAAATATGAGGCCCTTTCCTATGAATTACTAATATACTATAACGTCTCGTTTGATACGCGGGAATAGAGTCAAGTGAGAATGGAAAGAATGTGGGAATGAAATGGAATAAATGTGGGAATGGAATGCTCATTCTCATTCTCATGTTTGGGCGTGTTTAGAGAATAAAATGAGAATGACAATCTTATTCTCATTCCCACGTTTGTTATGATTTATTCTCAAGTGAGAATAAAATTTAGTTTTTTAATAATGCCCTTACCAAAACACATAATTTTAAAAACATTAAAATATTTTAAAAATGACTAAATAATTTATTTTTTGGAAAAATAAGTTTTATAGAAATAATATTTTTTCTTAGAGAAATAATTTTTATGTAATAGTTATATTTTGGCACATCACCTAAGCAACAATTTCAGACTTTTGGCTTACAAATTAAAAATAATTTTTATAAAAATTATTTTTAATTATAAATAATTATAATACCATTGTTCGCGGGAAAATTTGTACCTTTCTTCATTACTGATTCCATTGTACACACTTGGTAATTGTTTATCGATTACAAAGATCCGGTCTTTTTATAAGATCCGGTTACAACGAAAATCAAATAAAAAGAAAAGAAAAATTACAACTTTATTTCCTTATTTGTCGAACGAATCGCGAGCTCCTGTTTTGCGGTCACTCGCTTTGTGTGGGTTCTTTGCCTGCGCCGGGGTTATTTGCCGTGGACCACCGCATGATCTCGATCCGGTCGGATCTACACGATATGACGGGTATTATCTCACGAAGGAAATAATAGCCGAGTGGGGTACTAATTCACCAAGGAAATAGTAGTCCAAGTGTCGAAATCGACCAAGCGAATTCGAGACTCTTCTCGGGATCTAAGAACCAAGCTTAGATCCGGAGGAAAATCGTGTAGATCTCAGATCCGATCCTCTCGAACTCCTGCCTTGTTTGACGTTGACGTTCGCTGAGCACCAGATCTGGAATTCCAAGTCTCCGAAGCCTTCAAAGTTTGGATCTTTGTTTAGATCTGAGTCTTCAATCCAGCAGGGCTTCGCCTCCTCCAAAATCCAACCTCTGAAATGAACCAACACAAGGCCTATTTATAGGCACTCAGAACTGTGCGTTTGCACAGTTCTGAGCCTAGCCACCTGTGGGTGGCTCGGCTCTTGGCCGAGCCACCCACAGGTGGCTCGGCCTTGGCCGAGCCACCTCAGGGTGGCTCGGCCTTGGCCGAGCCACCCAGGGGTGGCTCGGCCACCGAGCCACCCTGGGGTGGCTCGGCTTGGGCCGAGCCACCCCGGGTTGGCTCGGTTTCGGCCGAGTTCCCGGGTGTTGGTTCGTTTCGTCCGTCGTTCGGGTTTTCCGGTGTTTCCGGTTCTGATTCGTTGTTGATTTGGACTTCGATTCGGTTGTGTGTTTGACTTGTTCGGATTCGATTCGTTTTGATCCGATTCCTGATTTGGCAGTAAACCCACTTCTGAGTTCGAGTCCGAAACCGATCTTGATTCGATCGTTATATCACCGAGTTCGCTCTTTGTTTAGATGACTCGGTGATTCCCCGAAACGTTGGTTCGATTCCGCGTGCGAGAGGATGCATTCCACTGCTTGGGTGCGATTTATTGGCTTCGTCGCCTCGTTAACCTGCTCCGTTGCGTATGGCCTGGCTTCGGCGTTGGCGGGATAACGGTCGTGCTTGAATACGTCGCCCGATGGTCGGTTCTGTCGAATCGGCGTCGTCGAGCTGTGTTGTGGGACCTATAGGCAATTTTATACGCCTACAACCATCTTTCTAACTTCTAGTGCTACATGTCTATTATTTATACGAGCAACTAATGTTACTAGCATCACTATGGGCTAATGAAGAGAATAATTCCTTATAAGAGATATTGCATATAGTCAATAGGTTTTTTATCTAAATGCCAACATGATTGCAAAAAAAAGGACGTGATAAAATAAGAAAACATCAAAATTGTTTGATACTAGATCTACAGACCCACCATTACCCACGTTAATCAAAATGTGTCTACTAAATCGTGAATAATCGGGTACTCTTCACAACATCTCCTGATAAAGAAATTTTGAGATATCATGTTTAGGGAAAAAATAAAAAAAGTGCAATATATCATCCATATGTCAAAAATTAATATAAACGATAGTATCTATAGTTTAAAATTTTATATGCATAAACTATCATATTCGACGGATTATTAGAAATATCCAAATTCTAATCAAAATATCCATAAAATAGTACGAAAAAAATAATTGGACAACCATCAAAATATCAAAATATTAAGTTTTGAAATTACAAAATGATAAACTAGTCTATAACTCTAAAGTGCCACCTAATACTCCTTGTTGTATCGCCTCACCCATGTCTCCTTTAGATTATCACCAATTGTGAAGAACAAATATAACAAATTCCGGTTAGCACCAATCATCCTTATTGCTATAAAGCATTGATCCGTAGTTAAATTTATTTTCATTACTTATTCAGTAAACCTTTGTCTCTTCTCGTACAAACTCACTTCATCTAAAACATCCTTGATCAATTGGCTTGATTTAACAAGCTCACTTCTAATATATGCACTAGTTTCCCTTATGATCTCTCATAATGAATCGTTATCTTAAGACAACCGTCTCTTTCTTTTTCACTTCAAGAGACATCACTCGAGTTCCCTGTCGTTGCATCCTGTGAAGGTGAGTCAATATCAATAAAATCTTCTCTGATAGTCCCTTGACTAACCTCTTTATCCAATTCCTCTATAACGTCGGTAGGATGTTTCATTCCTTTTTTTTTTGTTGCCCTTTCCTTCTCGAAAACAATAGCCAAATTTTATATTGTGGAAAAGATTTGTCTCTCAAAGGTATTGTATTTTTGTGGGCCTACATTAAGATTAAAAAAAAATCAGCAGCCATTAATTAACAATATGTCAAATGTAAAAATGATCATGTGATAAATGAAAATTTAATAATAAAATACCTACAAATATTCATCCTAAACTTCTTTTTCAGCAGTCACGTATTGCTTAATTGCGTCCCATCCAAAGCCACTATAGTTAAGCATATCAAACACAATGCTAAATTGTGTCTTAAGTGTCTTCATCCTTGATCTAATGTGAGGGTCAGCCTTTAACCCTGAATTCAGTAGTGACTCAGAAAGTAATCTTTCAACAGCATTGTAGTGTCCAATCCATGTCAGCATTATACTTTCCAGTGTTATGTAAATCCAACAACGCATCAACCAAGTTCTGATCTTCTATAGTAGTCCATGTGTGCTTATTCCTTTTACGGCCTTATTGGTCTTCTTGATCCATTCTTAAATAATTATATTACTTATTTATCAGTTATCACATCCCTACTTTTCTTGTAATAAATGTAGACTGTTCCTGAAGTATTAACCTCTTGAGCATAACGATATCAAATAACAACAAATCACTATATTGTTAAAAAACACAACGATAGATCCATATTAGAAATTGTATTACATATAATAGTAAATAATTCCATGCAAATATCAATTATCATTAAGAGTAGTAAGCTTTTCAACATGAGCATGAGTCAATTGCTAATAACTAAAGTAATGCACAAAGAAAAAAAATATCAAACTAAGAGCTTGAATAAAAATAAAAATTATTGTTACCATGATTAAAAGCTTTGTACATGAAAAAGAAAAAAGAAAAAACATATACAAAAATAAAAACCAAATCATTATTGTTGCCCTATCCACTGGTTATACATAGAATCTACAAGGTTATCTTGCCACGAAGTTCAATCTGAAGTAGTTTCAATTGTCGTGATTGGATCATTAACATTGACAATTTGAGTTGTTTCCTCCAAAACATCAAGACACTCTTCAAACGGATCAACCTCCAACTCCCTCCTTATATAATTATGAATGAGACTACATGCCATGATTATTTGATTTTGTATCTTGATAGGGTAAAATGAAGGACTATGTAGGATCGTCCATCTTAATTTAAACAACCCAAAAACATTGCTTGATAACATTTCTAGCTGATGCATGTTTCATATTAAAAACTCCTGTGTAGTTGTCGGTTGGTGTTCGTCTCTCCATTCATTCAAGTGATAACATTGGCCTCTATATGGTGCAAGGAAACCATCACAATTTGTGTATCTAGCATCAACAAGATAATAGTAATCTATGGTTGGACATATCAATTATCTAAATATTAGAGAATTTGACTATCGCTAAAAACAAATATTATACAAATTATAACTTACTTACCATGGGAGACTTTTAATCCATTTCTTATGGTTGTTGCTTCTCGAAGTACTCTACTATCAGTCGCTGACCCTTCCCACCCAGGTAGTATATATATAAATTGCATGTTTTGAGATCATACACCCAAGACATTTATTGCAATTTTACCTTTTCGTGTCCTATACCTAGATTTATCCTCCACAGCTACTCTCACTCTTATATAAGTCACATCTAAAGCTCTAAAATAATTCTACTTATAAAAACTAAGAAGTACAAATAAAAAATAATTTATAAGTTACCTTGACCCATTTCCACCTCGTGTCTATTAAGTCTATCGGTACTGGATCAGGTTTTTGGATTAAAACACCGTGCATACGTATTACGACATGTAGCACATGAGTAAAATGCCTACTAATAGATTCCCCTAAATGTTGAAACATTTATTTTATAATCCTATTCTTCACATGGTGGATGAGAATATGTAGAAACATTGCAACTTGTTCGTCTACCAACATATTTTTTTGTATCTTTCAGCCTATATTTTCTAGCATAGTGCACAACTCTCTAAAAGAGCTCATATACATTCTAAGCTAATCTAAACAAGTTACATCATTCGTATATGCAAAATGATACACATTTTTTATTTTGGAATAAAAGTCTATCAAATATCGCTCTCTTAGTGATTTTTTTCTACGTAGATTTTTATTAGGTGTGATGAGAAAAGAAACCACCAAGCCACTACACTTTGCACATTTCCTATTGTTAGACCCTAGAGGGGGGTGATTAGGATCTTATGCTAATCTAATCCGATTTTATACTAATTAAAACTAATTAATAAATTATTCTTGCAAGATAGATATACAATATGTTATAAACAAGAATAAGCAATATGAACAAAGAGCAATATCCTAGCAATGAGATATATAGTAAAATATATGCGAGGATATATAAACTAACATAAAGGTGAAACAATATAGAGGACAATATAAATAAGCAAAGGAACAATGGCTATATAAGATATGAACACAAGAATTAAGTACGCCAAAGACAATGCAAATACAAGCAAATAATCACGGAGTTCGGACCTTCCGTCCTACGTCTCCGCTCCCCACTATCGGGGAGAAATCCACTATCACAACCGGGTTTTCTACGCTCACCTGAATAACGTTTACACCTCACAATTTCATTCACGGAGTTTGGTCCCCACGACCTACGTCTTCGCTCTCACCTCGAGGATATCTCCACTTCACACTCGGTTTTCTAGCTAACCGAAAACTTTACAATCTCATAATATAACAAATGATTTGTTCTCTACAATAGATGAGGACTCAATGTAAGCTCACTTTCTAGGTTACACAATCCCATAACCCAATTATACTATGAATGTAAATACAATAAGCTCAATGGTTGTGTGTGTGTGTGTAAGTAAAGAGAAATAAATCAAAACTAAACTCAATATAATTCTAGCTTAATAACAATGATAATTAAATATATATAAAAGAGCTAGAAATAGAGTTTAGAAAACTTCTTAATAGATCAAGAGATTGAGGGAGGATGGTTGGATGCTCAAACACCAATAGATAGTCTCCTCATGCTCTTGTGAAATTAATTTCCCAAAATCAAACTCTCAAATGCTTAAAAGCTTTTTAAACACACTTAAATAAAAACTTAAACCCTTGATGAAACTCTTTTAAACTTGGTTTAAAACCCTCTCTTAGTTGTAGAAAATAGTTATGGCAAATGGGTATATATAGGCTTGAAGAAAACAACTCAAAAAAACCTCAAAAACCCATAAAAACAGAAAAATAGATGTTACCATTACTGTGCAACGGTCGGTTGCTACAGTAATGGCGGTCGACCGTGCCACAGTGCGGTCGGCCGCACTGTTCACAGATAGTTTCTGTTTTTGACAGATTCTAGAATTTTGCGTATCTGACTTTGTAAATTCAATTAAAAATAGTAAATCAATTCCAAAAATCATGAAATTTTGAGCGAAGTTTCTAGACATGAGAAAAAGAATTTCTAAAATATCACTTCCCAGTTGATAGAAATAAATGTTTGAACACATATATATATATAGTTTTTTTAAAAAAACTACAGAAAATACGGTTTTGTAAATTCAATTGAAAATAACAAAACAACTCTAAAAATAACAAAACTTGGGTAAATGTTTGTATACATGACGATAAAAATGTAAACGAAGAAATTTTTCAAATCACATTTCCCAATTGTGAAAACGCATCAGTTTTGTAAAAACATGCACGAACATGTGTACGAACATGAGCTAATTAAAAACTTGATTTTGTAAATTCAAATAAACATAATAAATTAATTTTAAAATTGATAAAACTTTAGGAAACATTTATAAACATGAAATTGAACATGTTAGAAAAAGAATTTTTCAAATTGAGTTTCCTATTTGTGAAAACTCATGTTTTTTACAAGTGTGTCCAAACATGAAAATGTGATATATATGAAATTTGATGTTTTGACATAAACAATGTTTTGAAACCCTATGAAATGATTTTATAGACTTAATGAAATATGTATACGATGATTGTTAAGTCTATAAACCAAAACTTATGTATATATATAACTATATATAAAAACCAAATATGTGTGTGTATATATGATTGAGCTTAAAGTACTAACACACATAATATAAAACCTAAACTAAATATACCCAAGCTTGATCTTGATCTTCAATAAGCTTGACTTGGTATACTTGCGGAAGAAGCTTGAACTTGTATCTTTAACTTGAATGTACGTTGCTTCATTCTACTATTCCGCCAACCTCCATTGGATATGATCGTGAATGCGCAATTCCATCCATCCTCCAACTCGTTGTTTGCCTAGAATAAATACGAAAACACAAATATTAGACAAACAACATTAGAAGTAAATTGTTTGTTAAACATCATCAAAACAAGAAGGCCAACACCTATATGTGCTTGGACAACCACCAGCTTCTTCATCTTTCTTCTTTCATCATCAGAATCCATAATGTGAAATACAACTACTACATAAGGGTAAATATGTATATTTATTTAGAACATAAGCATTTTAACAATAGGGCAATAGAGGGTCTACTCACCTCCTCAAACATTTTTAAAAAATTTAAGAGTAAAAAAAAAATCTTCGTTCATCATTATTTCATGAAATTCCTCAAAGTTACTGATGAGCCTATAGATTACTTTACACATGTAGTTGTGTTAGAATTCATAACCAGTTATATAGAGCACTAAAACCTAATTCTTAAGAGGATATTTATTCAACATTTTGCTAATCATTCAGTAACTAGCCAGGAATGGTTTATAGAGAGAATTAAAGAAATGTTTGTCTCATGACAAATTACAAGTTATGCATTTGCAAATTAAGATTCAAACTCTAATCAAAAGTCCATAGTGATGCATATAAAGATACAAATTTTGTGCATGACTCTTTGAATCAAGCAATACGTAGTAAGCTGACTCTCCAGTTGATGTCTTAATTATAAAGTGGGGAAGAAAGCACTACATAAAAGCAAGTTATAAGGAAAAAGTCGCACATAGTAAATATTAAAAAGATAATCGTCTAGGAGATTTTCTGAAATTTACTTTTGGATCTGAGAGAGAATCTGGTAAATGAAAATTTTAAGTTCACAGGGCACATTAATTCCCTTCAATTCTCACCACCATTAGTAGTATTAACCGCTCTTCAGCCTTAAAACAATTGAGTCGATGATTAGGAGAAAGGATTCAGTTTCTAGAAAATGAAAAGCATAAGATAAGTTCGACAAACTTTTTAGGGCAATATTACTCAATAAAGGAATTTTAAAGCAAAATGCACTGTAAAAAACCTTAATTTTTAAAGAATTTGAAGAGAGTCAGACCATAAATCTTTAAATCCATAGAAAATTGGCAACTCTTCGAACAAACTGAACTTGTTATCTAACTTTAAGAAACCTTTGTTTATGGTTTTCTAACTTTATGGTTTCTTTAAATATGCAGTTGTGTTTAAAATCTGAACTTGTTATCTACAACCTTATTTCGCAAGTTCTTCATCTATTTTTCTCGTTTTTCTAGTAATTGCTAAATTATTTTTTTAATCCTTGAAATAAGCTTTCATTAAACCAATTCTTAATAGGAGATTTATTAAAAATTTTGCTAACAATTCAATAATTAGCTAGAGATGCTCTATCCACAACATTGAAGAATTTTTTTTCCAACTAATCTAACACCAAACACCTAACCGAGTTGTCACAAGATAAAAAAATTCTTGTAAACATTAGATAAAGATTAGTCACACATATAAATTTAAAAAAGAAACAATGATTAACTCACCGAGAGGTATGGAGGCAAAGACAATATTTTTCTTTTAAAGACATGATGTAGAACTAGGGCAAGGTCTTCAAGGTATATTAACGCCTCATCTTCGCCTAACTACGGTTGATAGTGAAACTAGGGCAAGGTCTTCCAAGTAATATAAATTTACAAATTGCTTATAGGAACGATGTGGAACTACAGCGTGGACGCTAATCTTTATCCAAACTGTATTATGATTTTATATATATTTGTATATTTGTACTAGCAGCTAATAATATTTTTCTATAAAAATAATTTTTCTTATGTGAATTTATATCTACTAGTTGAGATGCATGTGCAATGCACGTAGTTGAATATCATGATTATTTAAATTGATAACAATAGAGTAAAATAAAAAAATAAAATAAAGTTTTTCTATGGGATTGACTATCAACTCAATAATCTCTCTCTTAAATAAAATATTATAATTGTTTCCTTCAACCCAGACTGTGGCCACACGATCTACTATTTGTGAGTTATAAACACATTAATCTAATATAACACCTCTATTTATTAGTATCTTGAAGTCTTCAAAAGATGGGTGATCATTTAATTCATAAAAGAATTTTGTATATGAATTTACTTGCAATATGTCCATTAAACTTTTAGTTGTGGTTTAACTCATATTCATATTAATTTTTAGTTATTGTTTTACTCATAGTTATATCATCTAATATTTTCATGCAATTTTATAGCTCATTCTCTGTATCATGGAAGTAAACTAAAAGTATGAATAATTATGTTCTTAGGGAATTAGAACAGAAAGATTATGATATATTTCGCTATGTGCTCTAAATATAATTTTTTTCCTTTGATACAAGGTCCCTATCAAATCTTACCCTAAATGATGTGAATAAAAAAATACTATTATAACTCACTTACCTAGAGTAATTTTATTGTATATATGATACATAACTCATCTGGAATATTCACATCTGCTAAGTTGATTTTATTGTTGTGAGAGCAACATATTAGAGGCTCGTATTCAAATTTTTTGACTCTATAAAAGACACAATAATTTGGATGGCATAGCTTATATATCGTAACGAACATATTGATTCATGAAGAATTTTTCCTAATAATGATATTATTACAGCGATATTACTATATATGATATTTTTAATAAATTATAAAGTATATATATGAAAATCTCAATGCTTATAGTTTGTTATTTATAGTATTGTTAGCAATGTTATTACATTTCCTTTTTATCTTATTATTCACACTTTTCTGATGTAAGTTCTCTCTAATCACTCAATTGGCTATATTTAGTTTTTATAATATCAGAAGTTAGAATATTCTCTTTTACTTAAAAAAGTGTTGATATAATTTTCTTAAAAAATATATATACATAGTAACAATAGTATGTACTTCAGTTCAACTCAAATATTGGCTTGAAGCCATTTAGAGTGAGGTCCTTTCTACGCTAAAATAATGACATAGTGATTAGGGACTCTAAACGTCAAAGAAAAAATTTCTATAAAGAAAAAGTAATCTAATGTGTCAAATTAAGAAGTAATTTTTAAATTATACATGGGCAATACAGATAGCTATAAAAAGTAATATATATATATATCTTCATAAAAACTTCATAGTGAATGACTAACTATAATCATCCTAATTTAAGCATAATTAATTATTATTTTAGTTACTAATTTGATGAGCTTAACTATGAAATAAATCTCCAACAAAAATAGAAATTGAGATTATATTATGCTGTAGGTAAATAAATAAATATCATTAGAGCTCCTCTTTATATCAAATTTAAAATTAATAATTTAAATTATTAAGCACCAAATATTAGCTCATGTGAGAAAGTAAAGTAATCTATGGTCTATATACATTTATAATTAATCAATCAAACGTATTAAATTTATGATGACCACAGTCAAATTTATATGGTGGGTTCACATTAAATATAATTTATAAAAAAATAGTACATTAAATCAAAAACTTTTTAACCACTATAGATTATCTAAAATTTTTTACATATATGAACTATATTGCCTAGGAATAGTGATGTGTGCACTTAACTATAGTCTAATAATCATATCGACATTGTTTCCTTCAATCCAGAGTGGTCTACTATTTGTAAGTTATAAACACATTAATCTAGTACAACATCTCTATTTATTAGTATCTTAAAGTCTTCAAAAGATGGGTGACCATTCAATTCGTAAAGAAATTTTTATATGAATTTTTTGCATATATAAATTACACTGCCTAGGAACAGTGATGTGTTGTACACTTAACTATAGCCTAATAATCTTAAGAATAACTTACTCTTCAATATCATCATTAATTGACGTACGTATTTATGCATTACACTGAATATACAATAAAAATTTAAAAAACTATAAAAGAAACACCCTAAAAATTTAAAAAGTTATAAAAAAAATCCTAAAAATTTGTAATTTACAAATACATAAAGCTATTAAAAATTACATTGAAATCAAGAAATTACAAAAAACCATTAAAAATTTTCAAACTTTGGAGAGGTAATTTGCAATGTGCTAAACTTTAAGAGTGTTTTTTCTGTAAATTTAAAATTTAATAGATTTTTAATCATTTATGTTCTTTTCAAAAAAGTTACGGGTAATTTTGATCATGAAAGCTTTTTCCTAAATCTATACTTTTAAAGTGAGTATGATATTTGTATGTAGGAAAATTGCAATAAAGAAGATAAAAGAAAATTTGAATTGATTCCTTTGATCTCGATTACAACTTGATTACAAAAGAGAGGAGAACAAAATTGGTTCTTCCCCTTTGTTTAAAACTGGGTTCTTCTTGGTAGCGATGGAATGCCTCCTTCGATTGCTTGCGTCGAACTTGCTCTCCGTTGACGATCCGACCGTCTCTTATCTCGTGGGAACGATGAACTTCTATAGGAAGTTTTATACGTAACTCTTTAATGAGTTTTAGAACTCTGAACGAGTTAAAACTCTATAGATAGAGTTGTTAGAACCGAAATTTCGGTTAATGATCAAGCTGTCTCTGTTGTCGAAGAATCCTCTCGGATCTGATCTCCTGAGATTGATTCAAAAATCCTATCTCCAAGGATTTCGTTGCTGCTAAATCTCCAACCTGTGCGGTTTAGATCTCTCCAATCCAACCTGCTCACTCTTCGGGTTTCAAAAGAGCCAGCCTCCTGATCCGATTATCAAAAATCTGATCCTCTAACTCTGTTGAGTTTGTTGAGTTTTATAGGGGGATAAGGGGTTGTAACTGACCCCTATATCCGCTCCTACGTGGGCGAAAATCCCTCAGAACGTGGGATAAACGGTTCTGGAACCGTTCGACTTGTGTTTGAACAAGTCAAACGCCCACTCTGGCGTTCAGAATCCAACTTCGTGTCTTAGGATTATGACGCGAGGGTCGGTGTTAGCTGAACATTGATGAACGCGAGGGTCGCTCGCGTTTTGGCTTGTTGCCTGCTTGGTGACGCGGGGGTCGGTGTGGGTTGAACTCCCACGAACGCGAGGGTCGCTCACGTTAATTTGTGACTTGGAAACGCGGGGGTCGCCTGCACTTCCATAATTGTGACGCGGGGATGACTTCCGCGTTTTAGAAGAAGTTTGTTGACTTGTGACCTCTTCTGTAAGACGTTGCAAAGACCATTGTTCTTTAATCCTCGCTTTAGCTATCGTAGAGTGTGAAAGTCGTCAGATTGTAACCTTCACTGTAGATTGTGAGGACTGCTGAATAGAATTTCCATCATTTATCGGAAGTGTCGTCGAATTGTAACTCTTCTCGATCTTTGTGAAAAGTCCTCCATTTGCAGTTTCTTCGCTTATCGATCCGAAAACTATTTGATTATAGCTTCCGTTGTAGGAGCTTAGACGGGAATCAACATCCATGGTGTCTTTTAGACGAATATTTGCCCACAACTCTCTACCAAGCAACTCACTAACTAAGTCCAACCTTTTATTTCTAAAATCATTACACTGCTCATCAGCATCTCTATTAGTCATGCTGTTGTTGCAGCCATCAAGATCAATCATCTCAGAAATGAGGTTGTGTTTGCGGTGATTTGAAAGTCATTTGATGGTGACCTCCATCGTAGGGACTTGTTTTAATCAGCTATCCATTGTAATTTTTAGACAGCCTACAATATTTTTTATAAAATTTTAGTTTTCTAGGGGTTGTTAGTAATTTTGTATATTTAATTTTGTGTTCATAGGTTAGAAATTCTCATGGTATTTTTTTATAAACTATGAATTTTAGGGGGTTTTGGTAATTTTTTAAATATATAAGCCTTTTCTATAGATTTTTAATTATTTATAGACTATTTATAGTTCTTATGCTTTCAATTTACTAATAAGTTTGAAATTCTCAGGGTGTTATTTATAAATTTTAAATTTTAAGATTTTATTTGTAATTTTTAAAACTTCAAGGGTGTTTTCTTTAAATTATAAATTATGTAGGGGATATTTGTAATTCCTATATTTTTAATGTACTATTAGGTTAGCAATTATCAGATTTTTTATAAATATATAATTCTGAAGGTTTTATTTTACAATTTGTAAAAAGTTCAGAGTGTTTATTGTAAATTTTGTAAATTTTTGGGGTTGTTTGTGTTATTTGTAGGTTTTTAGTGTATTTATAAGTTTGAAATTTTGAAGGTATTTTTTATAAATTTTGAATTTTTAGGGGTGTTTTTATAATTTTTAAAACTTACAAGATATTTTCTCCAAAGTAAAAAAACTTTTCGTTTCTAACTAGCATATATTTTTTAGATTTCTCACTGAATTGAAATAAGTAAATTTTATAATTTTTAAGATGTTTTAATAAAATTTTAAATTTATAGGGGTGTTTTTTGCAATTTAAAAAACTTAGAGGATTTTTTTACAAAGTTTAAAAATTTTTAGGTACTGGCTAGCATATGTTTTTTAGATTTCTATGTGAACTAAAATAAGTAAAGAATTTGAATTATATCAAATGTATTTTCTTTATCTAATAACATGTTAAGTCTCATTTTAAATATGATAAATCATTTAGTTACTAATTCAAAGAAGATAAGATAATTAGAATAGATTAGGGTAACAATGTAATATTTAAAAAAGTTAAGGGTAATTCTGATCATGAAAAGATTTTTCCGAACTCGTACTTTTAAAGGGAGTATGATTCGTATCTTTTAAAGAGGGTATAATTGGGAATTAATTAATTATTTTTATTCTCACTTAAATGAGAATATCAATTCCTCGTTAAATGGTTGGGAATGACAATCCCCACATAAAGTGAAAGTTGATAAGAAGTGAGAATATCAATTCTAACATCTAAAAATACATCGTGGTTGGTATGCATAAATAAAAAGTTGGAATTACATTCTATTCCCACTTTTTATAGGCATCTAAAAATAGTTTCGAGGTATAGTCTAGCTATGGCTGCTCTGACACTGCTCTAGACTCCGGTCCTTGAAAGTCACTTCAACTACATTAATTTCCTAATTTTGTAAAATGATGTAATTATCTATTCGCGTAATTTCGCTCGTTTGCATAAAATATCCATTCTGTCCCTCTCACGTTTGAGATACATCCTCTGTTTCAAAATACTAAATCTGTAGCACTGACCCATTTCCCCTTTAATTTTAATTATTTAAGCATTGAATTGACCAACATCCCACCTAATTCTGGGCCAACCCGATAGTTTCCTTTGATTGCGATCCTTGATTCTTTTAAGATTCTCTCTGGTGCTCAACAGAAGTAAACTCCACCTAATGAGCGCCTCCTCATTGTCCTTGGCTCCAAAAAGCCCGCCCCCCCTTTTTTTTATGTTTATTTATTTATTTACCCCTTCGTAGTTTGGCTTCGGTCGCAGCCAACAAAGGCGAGGATATCGAGGCTACGGTGCTCCCTGGTCTCTTTCCAAGTTCGGTACACCGAGGGTTTTGTTAGGGTTTTACCTACCCAAATGCCGCCGGCTCTCATCCCCGTGTCCGTCCGTTTTCTCGTCAAAGGTTCGATCTTTTCCTCATGAGAACGCATCCGGGTTCCTGAGATGCTGCTATTTTGATCAAGTATCTCTGTTATGAACTTCGTTAAGACAGTTTCCACCTTTTTTGGGGCTTGCTTTTCCCCCCCGAAAAAGATTCTATTTTGATGGTGATTTTAATCTTTTTCTCATGGAATTTCATCTGGGCGTCCTCTATTTAACGGTTCCGTGCCTTTATTTCTGATCTTTTTGGGGTTTAATTAGTCCGTTCCAGCTTTTTTGGGGCTTACCTTCCCCCCCCCAAAAGATTCTATTTTGAAGGGTGATTCTAATCTTTGCTTTTGGGATTTCGTCTGGGTATCTAGTATTTCACAGTTCATGTCCTTTATTTCTAATCTCTATAGGGTGTTAGATGCTCCTTGATGTAGTTCCAGTATCTTCAATTAGACTTTTTTGGGGGATTTTTTTCCTGCATAGTTCCTAGGTCTTTGAACTATAATAGACGTTCCATCTTGCTTCAGCGCTTCAACAAAATATTGTGAAAAATGTCTTCATTCCTCGGCGCGAAAGGGACTTGCGGCTTCAACCTTGACCTAATAAAAAACCCCTCCCCCTCTTCTGGATGCTCATCAACCCTCACCAAATCCTCATCCGTCTCCTCACTTGACATCCCCACAAAAAGAGGTCGAGCTCCTCGAAAGAGACCCAATCAATCCTACTTCGAAGCCGCCACTCTCCTCTCCACTGCTTGCCCTAATGTTTTCTCAATAAAAAACCTCCATAAAAAACATTTGGGGTCGTTCCCTTCCCTTTCTTCCTCCTCTTTACCCTCTACCGGCCGTCCCCCTTCTTTCCCGGTCCTCAGTGACTCCGATTTCCTAATTGAAGACCCATCTCCAGGTCCAAATCTTTCACGCCCGTTCAAATTCAGACCCGTTAACCCGATTAAGACATCTTGCTTTGTGCCTCGAGTGGGTAGCCCACCAGGCTCACCAGGTTATGATGTTAGTTCTATTTTCGGTGGTGATGATGTTGAGGGGATTGATAGCATAATGGGAAAGCTAAGTGTGAACGATTGTGATACAAATTGTAGTCCTAGTGTTGATCCTTGCATTAATCCTTTTGTTGGAGGGAAAGCCAGGCTTAGAGCCCATAATGATGATTGGTGGAGGTTGATGCCCATGGTGAACATGAAAGATATTGTTCCTAAGCTCAATGCAATGCCATCTTTGGAGAGGAAGAAGAAGACTAAGAAGAAGAAATTGGAGGAGGTCATGGATGAGTCTGAGGTCACTAAAACTACAACTGGTTCTTGTATTACAGCTAGTGCTGGTAAACGAGAGGGAAATTTGAAGTCTGGTTTAGGCCTCAAATTGAATCATGAGGAGGTCATTGAAGCTTGGGGAGATCGGGAGTTTCCAATATCTTGCGATCCTGGTTCTTCAGAAGCCACTTCTGGCATTGATGTATGCATTTAAATTCTTTATCCTATGAATCATTGTAGATATTTGGTCTAGCACTTACATTTTGGGTTAATTGTGGATAGACCCCTTGAGGCATGGCAAAATTGAACTTACTAAGCCTATTGTTTTATTTTTGCATATAGATTCCATGAAAGAGTTCTGTTGTTCATGATACAAGCCAGAGTGAAAATCTATTGTTGCAGATAGACCCCTTGAAAAGGGTCAAAAAGTTTTCACTCAGGGGGTCTATCTGCAGCAATAGAACTACAAGGGTAGTCAGTTTAATTTGGTGATAGTACAGTCTACAGGGGTCTGTCCGCAATTTAGCCTTATATTTTATATGTTATCGACTGTTAAAAGGGATTTCCTACTGAATGTGTTTTGTCTTTCAGTTTGGAGGATTGATCTCAGATCCTTGTGTAGTTTGTGCTACTATCGTATTGAGTTATTGTTGCTCTAGAAGATGGTCAGCGTAATTGGTGATCCTTAGTTATATTACTTGCAACTTTGTGTATATGTGCAAGCTGTACTCACTATTCATATAAGTTAGTCAATAGGGCACACCTATAACTGATTTTCCTTTCACGAACACCTGTATTCCATAATTTGCCAATGGGATATGATTTGGTAAACTTGAAATCTTCTTGACAACCATTTGTGCAACCGACACTAGTGCTCATTTCAGTTGACTAAGGTGTAACCCATAAATGCATTTGGAAAACATACATTTTCTTTTGTATGATAGCATTATAACATTCATCAGTGTGCAAGTAAGAAAAAAGACTGTAGACTTTTTTCTAAATAAATTGTGTAATCTTAATTAAAGTGAGGGTGGACCTTGGGGGCAACGGTGAAAGGTTGCTGCCTTGTGACCCAGAGATCACAAGTTGTAATCTTGGAAACAGCCTCTAGCTGCACATGGGGGGGTGGGGGTGTTAAGGCTGTGTACATCTGACCCTCCCAGAGGCCACAATGGTGGAAGCCTCGGCTGCCCTTTAGTCTTCTTAAATAAAATAATGCTTTCATGTTTTATTAGAAGGCTTGAAATGTCATTTTTTCCAAAGTTAAGGTTATTAACTCCTAATTAAGCAAACATACCAACAGAAAAAGATTAGATCTTTTGCAAATCAGTTTCATGTGGTCTTTTTTAGTTGAAAGGCTACCGTACTTTTTGGTCAAAAGTTGGCAGTGTGTAACACAACATATGACTTGATATCACTTACCAATCATTCCAACAGCAAAGTCTTCAAGCTTTTGCTAAATTAGAATTTTGTGGGCATGACTAATCGAAATGTTGCCCTTATTTTTGGTAAGAAATTGTCAGTTGAAATGTCATTTGCGACAATTGCATCAATGATTTTTGACTTGATTATTATTATTAATTAATTAACCAAACCATAATTGAATTTTTCTTGATTCTATTACGGAGAAAGAGTTTTGTTTTTCTTTATGACAAATAGACCTCCTTAGGGTAAAAGCCAAAACCTTTCACTTTGGGATTATATACGCAATAGGATGATGGTCGAGGGGTCTATCTGTACCAATAGAACTACAAGGGGTCTATCTGCAATTGGGTAATAATACAAGGGGTCTATCCACAATTAACACTTTTTTTTACTTATCTTCTTCTCTAGTTACACAAACTGGGTTGATAGAGAGGTTTTTGACAGGCTAAACTGGCTATGATTGACATTTTTCCCGACGATGAAGGTGTTGGTATGAGAGAGGCGAGCATGCTGAGGTACAAAGAGAAGCGAATTTCTCGGCTCTTTGCGAAGAAGATCAGATACCAGGTGCGGAAGTTGAAGGCTGACGGCAAACCTCGGATGAAGGCAAGTGTAATATGTTTTAATGCATGTCTTGTCTGTTAATTGCATGTTAAATAGCTATTTAATGGCGGTGATTGCCGACAAATAATAGCTATTCTTAAATTATTATGTTGCATAATGTGTCATAGAAATATATGGGATAAAGTTCCTCCTGTTTCATAATTCATTTATGAGGACTCAAACTACAGAACATAATGAGTACATAATTTCTGATCAAAATCTGGCTAGTAAAATACCAAAAGTCTATGTATTCTCATACCTCTTGTACTTTGAGAGCATGCTGATCCAATACCTGAAAATTGGTCATGGACAAACAACGGGAAACAAGTTCAAATAGGTCTCGTGTTTATCTATAAGAAGCAGATGGTAATCAGATTAGCTCTGGTTTCATCAACACTTTGGCGTTCTAGCCTTAACTTTGTTTATGAATGGTTTTTGTAAATTAACGCTCTCTATTTTGTTTTCTCTACAACTTATTTGGTTTTTTTGGAGATATTGTACGTGTAGAATAAGGCTTTGAAAGTTCTTTGCTGTTGTATTCCTCAGTATCTGTTTAGTTGAGCTTGACTCCTCTTTCGCCCAGGGATTTAAGTCAAAAGCCAAACCCCGTTGCATTTTTCTTGTGTTTCTTCCTTATCTTGTGTGTTTTGCAAATGACCTTTTTGTGTATTTTGAGGATTTGTTTTTAGGTTATGATTCCAATACCATGTCTTATTAGACATCACCGATTATCATCTCTTTTTTTTTCATTTTTTTGCGAGATTTGAGAGAGACCTTAACTCCACCAACTACTAAAAGGAACATATCTTAGTGTCACCGGTTCTGATTTTTTAAACGATTTTTTTAAATAATGTTCACTTTTTAAGCCACAAAATACTATTTAATTTGGTCTGAAATTGCTGAAACCAGCATCCAGTGTCAAGATTCTGAACCTTGTGACAATAAGTATTACAGTGAACACTGAATATATCTTATATTTAGTAATAACTTTTAAAATTTTTGAGTAGGTTTTAGATCAGAATGCAATAAAAATACATGCTAGTAATTATTCATTTCAATTTCACTTTCACTTGTATCCGCTGTACGCTCATGACATCTCGGAACCTTAAGGCTTGGTCTATTCATGCAGGGCCGATTTGTTAAAAAGTAATCAGGGCCGATTTCTCCAAGAAGCAATCAAGGAAGAAAATCTGTGAGATCTCCATTCTACAAGGAGTTGAATGCTGAAAGTTATGCATTTTACCTATTTAATGTGGACACAATTGAAGGGAGGTTTTGTAATTTTTTTTGGAACACCTCTCTATGTGCCACTAAAGCCTTTTGTCTTCAAATCTTGTGAAATATATTCCCAAATACTTTTCATTTTGTCAAGACATGATCATGTTTAGATACAAGGCAAGTTGCACAAATTGGTTTTTGTGTGGAGCAGAACGACAAGTATTGACATTTGAAATGTGCAATGTGCTCGTTCCTCATATATTCAAGAAATTTCACTTCCATTAGCAGCTCCGTTCTAAGAACATGAATTACTTTCTAAAATATCAAATTCGAAACTTGACATATTAAATGAGATCCATTAATAAAACAAACAATGTGATCCAATCTCCAAGTTCCCCTATGGGATCCAACGTTCATTGTGAACATCCCAAGCTCTCCTGGGCTCTTCTTAAGCTTCTGCAGCCTACATACAGCACAAAATTTATACTACTACGATGAACATCCTGAGCTCTGCTTAAGAGCAGTTTACACACAGCACAAAATATATACTAATAGGATGAACATCCCGAGCTCTGTTCTTCTTAAGCGTATGCAGTCTACTCACAACACAAAAATTTATACTAATACGATGAACAAATAAGTGGTCGATAAGTTGTTGGAGAGATTGCAAACACATTTTCTTCAATAAGGAACGATACATCCTTTCTTCACTATATTATATTATGAGTATTAATTCAATTTTGCCAGAGAACTACTAATGAGTGACTGAAAAAAATTCTATCACAGTTAAAAAAAAAAACTGAAACCCTCATCATATTCTATGCTGGTTTGGTTGGCATGTCATCTCTACTAACAAAAAATGCTGTACCCGTGAGAACCCTTGCATCTAAATGATGCTTCTAAAAGAACCAAGTATTACGCTTGAATACATATTCACTACCTCTTCATTTAAGCACTAACGATATTCTTCCTCGATCGTTAGCAGTAAACATCAGTCTATTAAAGATCTATTCTTGAGGAGTACAACACTGATGTCCTTGATTAGTTCTTAAAAATTCGAGTTTCCTTCTCAAATTGTTAGAGATAAATATTCACTTTACTTTCTAGTTTTATTTTTCCACAGAAGCACCATTCCCCTTTTTGGACAGAGATAACTTCCTTTTTTTTTAATGTCCATGATTTCACGAGAGATCCTTCTGTCTTGTTTTCCTATGCAGAGGCTGTCGCTATTTCAATGAACACTTGGAACTGGATCTTGCTGAATGTGTCAGTCTCAATGTAAGCTCTAGGTTCTTCTTGACAATTAATTCTCAAATGTGCTATTGTTTTTGTATATACATACCGCTTCAGCATTTCATCTCAGAAATATATGGTCAGAAAGCTGGATTCAATGCCGAGAAAATATACACAAAAGCAGAAAAGATATGAGCTAGAATCGTATGTGGAAAGTGGCGCAGCTAATGTTTCTTCGCGTTGATGTCCTTCCGAATGCAATTACTTTTATTATTTGAATGGTTATTTATTAGCATCTAACGAAAATTCTGTCGATAACTGAACTCTTAACAGGTGTGCCCATGTTTGTAGATTGATTTACGGATATCAATATATAGATGGATATTATTAGGGTCAAAAAAATTTTGTTTTGCCTTAGAAGTTTTGGATGGGCACACCTTCATATCGACTACAACAGGAAAATAAAGAGTTGAAAGTCTTCAGCATCTTCAACTATTTGTGAGGTGTAATGGGTAGTGGAGCCAGTTGCTAAGGCTGGTGTCTTCCTTACTTAGTTTTTCCACAAACGCCTCATGTCTATCTAGAGTATGAAACATCGGTTTATGATTGCTAATGAATATTTTAAATGTTTAACATGTATATACTATTGTAAACAAAGAAAAACAATGTGTTATATGCGATTTAATCATCAGACTCAACTTTCAGGTCATGCAGAAGTCGACAGCTCAACGTAGATATTTTAGTTATATACTAATCCGGACTGAAGAGTTAATATATGAAGTGTGGCATGCGCATATCTGCAGTTTTTTTTTTGTTCCTTTTTTTATGGATGTAATTTTGTGCTTTTTTTGTTCCTTTTTTATGGATGTAATTTTGTTATACTTAATTCCTTCTTTATCTGTCCTTGGCATACCTTTTGGTGCTCCAGGTACTTTTGTAGTCTTCAAGTTACTATGATCTTCCCCGAGTCCTGTCATTTTGATACTATATCCTCTGTGAAGCTTCTTGATATGATCTCTTATGTGACATGTAGGAGCTTGAAATGGATGTCCTTTAATTGTTAATCTGTCCTTGAAGAGTTTGCAAGGTGTCCTTCAATTGTTAGATCAAAAAGAAACTTTATTTACTTTAAGAGATGAAATCCTAATCAATTTCAAGATTGTTTATGTCAAACTATTGAGATAATTAAGAAGATGCGGAACCATACCTGAATCCATGGAGTATGATGTGATTCTTGAGTTTTGAGATGTAGATCTTCCAAATCTTGTACGTATATATCTTCCTTAGAGAAACCCTACTCCTTCTAAAGATGAGAAATCAGAAAGAAATTGTACGTACAAATTTGGGGAACCACAATCCTATTTATAACTGATATAAGGTATTCATAATTATCAATTCAGCCCATCATAGAATTAATAATTATATTTTGGTCATCCATAGGAGGCTCATACTTTAATTATGCATTAAAAGCCCAAATCCTAAATTAAATCACTTTAATGAGCTAACCTTGATTGATAACACATAATACATATTTATTTAATATATTGGCTTATATATTGGATTTAAAGCTAACATTAATATCACCATCCTTTTGTTGTATAATCAAACCGACTCTAGCAAGCAAGCGAATATTCAACTACCAAATACTCGCTATGCTTCGTTATAACCAGTTTGAGGATATAACAGGTGAGAAATTTTGTGAATGCAGTAGGAAATGGAGTTTTTTTAGACTGGATGTATGGGAGCATACCAACAGTTGTATTTTAAATGAATGTAAATTATGCGAGCAGAGGAAACGGAATTATTAGTGTTGGGACAAACCTAGGGTCCAATAGAGCAGTGTCCCAGCGAATAGTAGAGCAGAAGTAATAAAATGAACACACAGATTTAAGTAGAAAACCCTCTAAATGAATTTAGAGTAAAAACCACGAGCAATGATAGAAGAATCTATTATGAGGAAAAACTTAAGAGTTACAATCTCTCTTTTTAAGGAGAAACTCTCTCTATTTTTCTCTCTTTCACTCTCCCTCTTTCTTTCTTTTCACTCTTAATTGGAGACACTAGGATGATCAGAACTTAACGCCATGGAGAGTGCTATATAGGTGAGTTTGTGGTAGGTGCGAACTGTTGCTACAGTAACATTTAGTGGGTCTGCGGTTGGTGATTACTGTAACGGGTAGGTATTTACTGTAGACACAGTAGCTTTCCATCAATCTTTCACTTAAATATTTGATTGAGTATCAATCATATTTTCACATCATTCTTTATATCTTGTCATTTTCATGTTGTCCATGTCACAGACCACAAGAGGATCGACACCAAAAAAATTTAGCAGTATTGATTGCTTTTGTTAAAAAATCTGCTAGGTTATCTTTAGTGTGAATTTTCTGCATATTTATTGTTCCTTCTTCCACTTTCTCACAAACAAAGTAGTACTGAACTCGAATGTGTTTTGTTTTTAAATGAAAGGCTGGATTTCTTGCTAAATGTAAAGCACCCTGACTGTCACAAAATAGAGAAATCTTCTTTTGTTCATGTCTGAGTTCCTCCAGTATCATCTTCAACCATATCGTCTTTTTACTAGCTTGTGTAGTTGCTACATATTTTACTTCTGTTGTTGAAGTATCCACAACTGACTGTAGTTTTAAAATCCAGCTTACAGCTCCGCCAGCAAGTGCAAACACATAGCCTGTGGTGGATTTGCTATTATCACGATCACCGGAATAATCAGAATCAACATATCCATTGACAATAAAATCTAATCCCCCATAACATAATGCAACATTTGAGGTTCCTTTAATATATCTTAGGATCATCTTTACAACATTCCAATACTCTTTATCAAGATTCGCCATGTATTAACTAACCACTCCCACTGCTTGTGCAATGTCTGGTCTTGTACAAATCATGGCGAATATTAGACTTCCCACTGCTGATGCATACGGTACTCGAGACATCTTTATCCTCTCTTATTCACTACTAGGACTCATACTAAAGGATAACTTAAAATTAGCAGGAAGTGAGATAGAAATTGACTTACAATCTTGCATGTTAAAGCGTCATAAGATTTTCTTCAAATAATTCTTCTGAGAAAACCAAATCTTCCTATTAATTCTGTCTTGGTAATGTAGGCGTATAAAACTGCCTATAGGTCCCGTTAGCACAGCTCGACGACGTCGATTCGACGTACGAACCATCGGGCGACATATCCAGACACGACTGTTATCCCACAACGCCGAAGCCAAGCGATATGCGACGAAGTGGACTAACAAAGCTAACGAACCGCACGCCAACAATCCATTTAGCACGCGGAATGAA
>BQKN01066860.1:79708-94237 GCA_022839385.1 Asparagus kiusianus
GAATTAGTACCCCACCCGGCTATTATTTCCTTCGTGAGATAATACCCGTCATATCGTGTAGATCCGACCGGATCGAGATCACGCGGTGGTCCACGGCAAACAACCCCGGCGCAGGCAAAGAACCCACCAAAGCGAGTGACCGCATAACAGGAGCTCGCGATTCGTTCGACAAACAAGGAAACAAAGTTGTAATCTTTTTCATTTCTTTTTGATTTTTTATTGTAACCGGATCTTATAAAAAGACCGGATTTTTGTAATCGATAAACTATTACGAAAGTATACAATGGAATCAATGAAGAAGAACACAAATTTTTCCGCGAACAGGTAAATTTTCATCGCTAGAATCTTGTTTGCAGATCCAAAATCCTTTATTTCAAATTCCCTAACCAATTATGCCTTTAAATTTTTTAATACGATATTTGTTGGGGTCTGCAACCAACATGTCGTTAACATACAACAATAAGATAACAAAGTTATTTTCACTAAACCTTTTAAAATATGCACAAGAGTCTGAATTAAGTCTGTTGTATCTAAGGCTCATGATGAATGAATCAAATCTCTTGTACCAACACCTCCGCGACTGCTTTAGACTGTACAAAGATTTGTTCAATATGCAAATCAAGTTCTCTTTTCTTTTTTCTTCTAAACCTTCTGGTTAGAGTATATAAATTTCTTCTTTAAGATCTCCATGAAGACATGATGTTTTCATATCTAGTTGCTCTAGATATAAGTCTAATATAGCGCTCATAGTTAGGACTATTTAGACTGTTGTAAGTCGAACTACAGGAGGAAATATTTTATTAAATTTAATACATTCTTTCTGAGCATATCTTTTTATTACCAATCTAGCACGATATCGCTCCACTTGCATCTCCATATTGCTTGATCTTGTAGACTCATTTATTTCCAATAGCCTTCCTTCCTTGTGGTAGTGATACAAATACCCAAGTCTTATTCTTATGGAGAGCTTTAATTTCTTCCTGCATTGCTGTCATCCACAAAGATGTAACTATGCTATTTATAGCTTCATGAAAAATTGATGGCTCTCCATCCTCTATTAGAAGACAGTATGCAACATTACTATCCGTAATATACTCCGAGTGTCAAGTCGGTGGCCTTCTCTCACGAGTTGACCTTCAAACTTTTGGAGCTCGGACTCGACTGGTTCTTATATATTAGACTTAGGCTCGACTGGTTCTTATCATCTGTGATGTCATCTGGCCTTGCACCGATGGCTGCTAGGCAATTATCTTTTCTCAAGTTAGAACTTATCTTCAACTTCCATGGTGACAAATTACTCTCGTTAAATTTCTCGATCTCGAACTTAGCTGATATTCCTTCTACCATGAAAAATAACTTCTTATTATTTCACGTAAACGTAACTATATTTACAAACAGTAATTGTATCAGTGAATAGTACTTTACTTGTGAATAGTATCATATTTATAAACAGTATTGTACTCATGAATAGTGTTTATCGTCTTCAAATGGTAAATGATAATGTAACTTATTTTCTGATGTGGAGGATCCACCTTCGGTGGCAGCCACAAACATACGATAAGTAGATACACACACCCTGAGTCAGGTTCTGATATCACTTGTTGGGACAAACCCATGGCCCAATAGAGCAAGGTCACAGCGAATAGTAGAGCAGAAGTAATAAAATAAACACACAGATTTATGTAAAAAACCCCCTAAATGAATTTGGGGTAAAAATTATTGGCAATGATAGAAGAATCCACTATGAGGAAAAACTTAGGAGTTACAATCTTTCTTTTCAAGGAGAAAATCTTCTTATTTTTCTCTCTTTCTCTCTCCCTCTTTCTTTCTTTTCATTCTTAATTGGAGACACTTGGATGATCAAAACTTAACGTCAGGGAGAGCTAGGTGAGTTTGTGGTAGGTGCGCACTGTTGCTACAGTTTACTACAGTGATATTTAGAGGGTTGGTTGATGATTACTATAGCGGGTATGTGTTTACTGTAGACAATGATATTTAGTAGGCCGGTTGATTACTGTAGTGAGTATGTGTTTACTATAGACACAATAACTTTACATCGATTAGCACTCGAAGTCTTGTCCCCCAACTTTTGATCTGCTATGAATGCTGTTTATATTATTTGAACTTGTCTCATTTTTAAGTCTTTAGCCTCTGCTATGGCTTTATACTAATAAGTTTACATTGGATTTTTCTTTTCTTATTAATATTACACACATGGTTTCTTCAACTTTTACTTATTGTTATAGTATCGGTCTGTATAATATGAGTAGAGTTAATATTGTATGTCTTTTCCCCAAACGCTGCTCCTATAAACAATGACTTGGCTTTGCATTATGTTAGTTGAAAAGTATGTGCTTAATTTTTGTTAAATAAGTTCCACCCCAACTTAATCCCGCAACGCAAGTGTACAGTATGCATTCCAGAACACCAACGTCTTAACACTCCCATTCAAATGTCTATTTCAGAATATATAGACTTTTGCCTATTGTTGAATTGAAAGGTGGAAATATACTATACACCATCAATTGAAGAACGAATTGTTGCAATCTAATTAAATTATACGGCCTTCACCTAAGATTTTGATCTTCACTCCTACACCAAGTCATTCTAATGAATCAATTCAACCAATTTCAATAACGCCTGCAAATGATTTACAGGGAGCAAAGTGAGGTCCCTAGACGAATGCCTGATAACAAGCATTAGAACCTCACTACCACAAACGCATTGGATTATACAACGGAGGCCAATTTTCCCTCACCATACCCCGATCTGCTTTAGATTGATAGGAAATAATGGCTAATATATACACCGAACAGTCCTGTAATTGCGAACGATACGTATTGTTCAGGAACCCTCGAGTCAAACAAATACGGCCTTTCAACCACAGCAATTTTCATTGAATTGATCGATGGAGGCAGTCACCTTTTTCTGTACAAACAGTTTAGCGTATACAAAATTGTTCCTGTACGCATGCCAGCAGCAAGTTCAGGAATACAACACTCTTGGAGGTAACTAGCCTTTGTAAGTGTGCAATGTCAATGTCTTCCGGAATAATCAGCTCCCCCTTTGACTTCAGCTCCTTACTTCAAGAAATAACTTCTTGTGTTAATCTCGATGTAGAACTGAACGCCATTGGTTAATATGCTTGGCTGACTTCTCCTTCACCTCAGCAACTGGAACATAAACTACACCCAGTTACTTCAGCTCCTTAATTCAAGAAATAACTTCTTGTGTTAATCTCAATGTAGAACTGAATGTCATCGGTTAATATGCTTAGCTGACTTCTCCTTCACCTCAGCAACTGGAACATAAACTACATTCAGTTCATTTAGATGAGCTATATTTCGAACTAGATCACCACCTTTGCATGTTAGCAATGTTGTCTTCAAGTTCTGAAGCCTTTCTTCAAGACTAAACAACCTCTCAATTTCCACTGAGAAAAGTTGCTCATTCTCAATGCTCTCATCTACTTGAGGTTCAGTTCGGCTGCTGTTGAACGTTTCCTCTACAGGGACTCTTGGTTTCTGCAGCGAAGACCAGAAATTACAGATCTAATCACGTTCTGAACCATGAAAAGAATGAAACATTGTCGAATAGAAAAAACAAATATCAGGAAAAGGATTCATCTGGTTGAGGATGTGATGCATTTAGTACCTGAATTTTGTCTGTTGGCAGTGCATTATCTGTGTCTTTCTGCTGCTTTTCCAAAGGTTTAGCGATTGACGAATTCTTTCTATGAAGGATCTTTCTAGAATTTCTATGCATCTTAAGAAAGGATGATAATGGCAGCAGATAAGAATCGTCCATGGATTCTTCTTCATCCAATGTTCGCTTTCCAGCTTTGCTCATTGATCTTTCACTGTTATCAGCAATCTGAGGTTCATTGGTCATTTCTGCCTGTAGTTGGTTCTAAATGTATGAGCATGAATATGAAAAAAGACTGGCATAATAAAAGCGTATGCTGAAATAAAACACGAAACTGATCAAGAACAAATACTACCAACATGGTATAATTTACTTATGTTGAGACTAAATTACACCCACAAGAGCAATCTAACATCCATTGTTTCTCTGAATGTTTGGGTACTCAGAAACTAAAGCTAAAATAAAATTTATGTTGAGACTAAAATTACACCATTAATTCTCAAATACATCGGGAATCCAGAAATGCATAGTAATTAAGGAATAAAATTGGAGAATGGTAAGCACAAGATAATGAGCACTAACCGACTACCTGATGAAAAAAGAAAACTGGAAAGTTCTAAGTTCAATTACTCTCAGTAGTGGGTTAGCGTTTCACAGTGGTTTGGCAATTGTTTATCAAGAGCAGCATGATTTGTTACAAATAATTAGGTGATATTAGAGTAGGCTGGACGATTTTTGAGCATAGAAGTCAGGAACGTGGTATGCTATAGTGAACCGCGACCTGGGTTCAATCATCCCAGCTTCGCGTGGAACACGACCAAATTCACCAACTCCAGCAAAATGATTTAGAATTCAAATTAGTTAAAATTTTGAAAAAAAAAATCTTTTTTAAAGAATAAACAACAACAAAAATGTAAGAAATTAAGCAAATAAAGTATGCATATCTTAATTGCAACATGATTCTCAATGTTCTTTTACCATTACTGATGTCAAGAACCGAATCTAAAGCGTACCACATTCCCTCTCGTACCATATATGCCTAACCCCTCGTACCCAATTCCTAATGAATGGCTTAACATTCCTGTACCCATCCCGTGAACTAGAATGAAGCGGGTTCCATGCAACTATGAGTCAATTAGTTGTTGGTATTGTAGCTTATCTAGTAAATGTTCAATAAATAGACCAGGTATGTGGTGAACAAAGAAAAGAGATGGCAGTGATGGGTCAGATTGAGTTTACGCACAAGCAAAGGAGAATAGCAACTGCTAGGTAGGCAACAGGGAACATACACTAATTTAGTAGTCTTTTAGGTAGAAACGAGAGAACTAATATACTGAAGATTAGTTTCTTAGGATATGGTTTCTCCTTCAACTCGCTCAACTGCATTACTGTTATGTAGCAAAGGTTTCAACAAAAACCAACAAAGAAAAGGCTAAGATGCATAAAATGGTTACCATGCCCTAAGAGTAAATTGAGATTCATAAATGACAAAAAAACATTACTTTGATACAATGTTAAGCCAAGTCAACAAGACACATTATTTCGGACAGTTCACATAATGCACAGAATCAATACTATCATTAAATTTTGAAAAAAAATAAATGCTATGAATCTATCATAATTATCTAGAACTTTTGGTCTATACAAATTGTAAGGCTAACACTTTTGATTGCAATTGAGAGAACAAAGATCCATAGCTAATCATATAAGAAGAAGCATCAATATTTAATTCCACAAATAACAAAAAAGAAGAAGCATCAATATCTAACTCCACAAATAACAACAAAGGAGAAGCATCAATATTTAATTCAACCAATAACAGAAAACAAAAAAGGGTCCTTCAAAGGATAATATATAACCTTTCTGATTCTAAGAGCAGCATATCTGGCATTTTTGAACCATTTGTTAACCTGGAAGGAAAATCAGGGAATACATGAGACTGTCATTAATAAGAAAGTCGAGGTAAGATTTAGAATAAATTATAGCTAGATGTCAGGAAACAACAAAAGGTTGGCCGAAAAGGGCAGAAGGTTCTAAATAGTTATCCATTATACCTAGACTATTTTCCTAAGAGGATGGGGCCATATGAGAATGCTCAGAGTAAAATTTTACATACATGTGACGCGTCTCGGAGGTCTCAGTGAACTGGCAGATAATTTATGTTAGGTGACTGTAGGCAGTTAATAATATCTTCGAAGCACAATTGAATTTCATTTTGTATATTTTTATATTCATTTAGATGCTCATTCGTAATGTTATCAAATAATTACATAGTACACTTACAGGAAGCGAAGAACTGCACACATAAAATCTGTTTATCCTTTGCAATGAACAACATCATCCAAAACAGTAGTGTACTATTTCATTGTTCCCAATATTAAAAAAATATGTTACCAATTTAAACAGGCATGCATAAAAATATACATGTGCCTGCTTATGCTTTGCAATGAATAACATCACAAAAACGGGTATAATCCTTCCACTTTCGAAATAAGATCTAAAGAGGCGGCAACCTCCAAGCTATGTGCTTAATCAAAACCTATTGTTAATCAAAACATGTTAGACCATCTCCTCTTTCAAGGTCGATTCACAGGAACATCTTAAAAGAACTTAAAGTCTATAAGACTAAATCAACTGGCCAAGTAGCAGTTAAAAAAGATATTCTGGAAGATCACTGCAACTATAATAAGCTTAAAGATAGAGAATCAGCGGTTTAAGAAGAATGCCATTGTACCTTCTCAGATGAAATACCCAATTCCACTGCAAGGTTCTCCCTGATAGCCCTAGAAGGAAGTTCATTCTTGGAAAATACTTGGCGAAGCTTCTAAATGCACATAGAAGAGAGAAAGTAAACATATTAATTACTATCTCGTGAAGCTATTAATTACAGTAGGATAATAATAATTATTAATAATACTGACAGTCTAAGTTGCATGGAAACGGGCACGGGTACTGGTACGGGTGCGGGCACGGGTAAGGGACACGGTAAAACTGTAAAATGTAGGGTACGGGGACACGGCTACATATACATATTGAATTAATAATGTACATGAGATAATTTTTCCCCGCTTCATGTGTCATTAGAATTAAAATTCTGATCACATTTTTGAGTTTCTTTTATCATATTGATTATCGTGAATTGTAAACTACTCATTTTTTTACTAGACATCTAAACGACCCATTAACTATATAACTTTGAATTTGGGTATGGACTGAAACGAAACCGACCCGTATCTCATTAGTTTCAAAAGACGGATGTGAAGTGTAAGCTCTACGTCCAGGAAGTCTTTGACAAGTGTTTTAAATTAACACATATATCGTATAATTGAGTACATGTTGTAATAAATGCATGCATATATTCAAGAACTGTCCATGAAGTTTGGGTACGGGAAAGTGTTGGGTACGGAAAAGTGTCGGGTACGTGTCTGGTACGGGTACGGCTTTAATATAGAAGTACCCGGGTAACATAGCTGACAGTTAACCCAATAAACTAAGCAGACATGCACCGGTTTCATTTAGCTAAGGTTTATGGATCTGCCGCACCATTCAATTCTGTATAGGTGTCAATTCCCATTAAAATCTACAAGGAGTTCATATCCTGTTTCTTAAGGAAAGTTTCTATCTTGCTACTTTAATCTATGTATGTGGCTTACATACCCTTAATTTGGAAATCCCAAGTTGAAAAGAAATAACAGGTGCCAATATCATTAAGATGCTCTATTATGGCCTTTCCCATTGCATCTAACACCAATGATGAAATAATCAAATTAAACCTTGAAAAAGATAGAATCCAAAGAAAATTTGTTTGAGCAGTAACGGGGATTACTTCAACAGCATCAAGGGGAATCCTGAAAAGCTTTCTCCTTCCACCTGAAGTATCTTTGTGTACTACCATGTTAAGGTGTTCAACATCATTGTCAGAAGTAGCCATCAAAGAATCTGCATCCAATTCTCTCTTTCTTTGCTTCCTCCTTTGAGGACACCAATCTTCATCATCACTCTGTTGTTCCTTGCCATTCGATTCCTTGCCAAACATTTCCTATTAAATAATTATGAACAACATGAACGCAATACTTTAGCATCTTTCTGAGAAATGTCAGTTAGTTTAAAGATAAATGTTTGCAGTAGTAAGACAGAACTAACAAATAGCATATAAAAATTGATGTCTTAGAACTACATAGTATAAGATTGGGTGAACTTTTGGCCTTTGGGGGTATGATACCATGGAGTGTGAATTTTCTTATTTACTGAGTTTACAAAATATGCCTCCAAAGCTCAGAACTGTAGATCTCTGAATATGAGTTTACAAGATCACAGACTACAGTGGAGGAAATACCTTTCATCGGTTAAAGTAACAATGTTAAATCTTGAGGTGACAGGTGTATATGGTTTTGCCTTACTTTGACAAATTTCTTGCAGAACAAAGGGTGAGAGGACTTATATATTGTGTATCAGAATTTGTGAAATACTACATCACCTCCACTGACTACTTGAGAAGATCGTTTTAGCTGCAACAACCAAAATTAATTACTTAACCTGTCGCATCTCCAAGAAGTACCTCTAATATGTTAAGTTGAATAGGTTCTTCAAAGTAGATATTTATAACTAATGGAAGATCCAACATAACAGTTATTTGCCGAGATTTCATTGCTTGATGATGGTAAGGCCTCTGTCTTTGATTTAAATTTAGAGCTTTCCAGAATCAAGTTTATAGAGAGATAGAAATAATAAAGAAACATGTTTATAGAGAAAATTTTCTAGAAACATGTTTACATAAACATATTTATAGAAAAAAATTTCTATCGGATATTGAAGAACGTGACGGTCCAGGGAACCTATATCCTTTTTCTCAGTTCAAGGTAAAGAATTAAGATGTAACATGCATCTCAATATCAAACTCATGTACAAGCCCATATCACAACTTCTAGTCAGCAAAAACTAGCTCTTTCTCCCTCCACCCTATGACAGAGAGTGCAGAAGCAGTTACTTAGATAAATTTTTTTCCAGATAATTACATCGTCAAAAAGAAATTAAACTTATGCTTGTTCAGCCTCTCCTTTTATCTGAAATAATGGGCAAACCAAGCGTATAAGAGTAACAAACAGAAAAACAAAATTCAGTCATGAATTCATTCAGATTCATATGCAAATCTAGTTCACCTATGCATAATGGTAGGTACACCACTATAATAGCAAAACAAATGTGGAAAAAAAAGTAACCTAGCAAGAAATGAAAAGAGAAACCGATACGGCAGCTAAATGAATTAACACAACAAACACATTGTTTCACACTACTTACATCATGAAGTTTCTTATAATCTACTTCTCTTCGCTGCCTGCGGAAGCTTATAATTTCATGATCGCTACATTCACCAGGATCAATGCTGATGATAGAATCAACAGCTTCAGACAATTTCTTGCTTTTACCTTCAGCATCCAACCTCTCATAATCTGTTACATCAGAAGATGAGCAAAGCAAGGTGCTCGAACTACTTGCATCATCACACATGCTCTCTTCAATTGTTCTGCTGTTGCTGTTTTCAATTAATTCTGGGTCATAATCTTCATCGTTAGAATCATCTGATGGCCACTCCTCATCAGCGTTAAGAGCTGTATTCTCAGTGATGAGATCAGTAGTTGCTTCCTTAAAGACATCCTATTACGATGCAGAAATAAAACAGGAACTTGAGCAAATAGGAGTGATTGCACTATAGAATAGCTTTATGTCAAAAAGTAACTGATTAATTATCATCAAACAGCAACCTACCAACCTCCCAACTACTGTTCACAGTGAAGCTGGTACCTATGTGAGCATTGATAGTTTCTAGAATTTCCTCCTTGCACTCACAAAATCTGCATAGCCATCCTTGCGCTGCAGGAGGAACTGAGATGAGACTATCATCAGTTCCATAAATAGTATTGCTTTACATCATACCAACTATCTGAACATTCCCCTTTCCAAAGAAGAGTGACTCCCCTTCTAACGAAGAGGTACTAACAACATTTGTGACAACAAAAAAAAGTAGAGAAGGGGGAAAAACAGCACTACCTGAGTGCTGGCAAGAAGCAAAAGTGATATAACAAAGAAAGCAGATAGCAGGCCAGAGAATTTTTTAAAGTGACAATCAAATCCTACAAACAGGAAGAAATAAAGTCATGAAGTATACAGAAACAAGATTTGCATTCATGTAACATGCTGATTTAGATAAAAACACTGAGTAATGGCTTCAGCTCAAAGCATTTGGATGAATAGATCAATTGAACTTTATCTGGACCATCAATAGTTAAATAAGTTCAATGTACAAGGTTTTAGTATGGTCAAAACCCAAAACAAGCTCCGAATTAGTTCTTTATTATGAGACAAACTTTAAGTTTGGCACCAAGTAGGTAAGACGATATTTATTATTAATAATCGAACTACATCTCCTTCCAGGGTGTTACTGAATTGTTTGATCTCCTCTATTTAATCATGCTATCTGTTAAACATTTCCAACTAAAACAGGGTATGCTTACTCTAAATAGTTATAGGCACTCTAAAAACATATCAGCTTCCATTATGTCACTTCGCACAAGTAAAGCAGTATATCCTACATTGGTACTGTTGGATCATCTTTCTAGCCTCACTGACAACAGTTGTCCTTTCCTCTCCTCTTTTTTGCAAGGATCAGATACAAAACTAAAACATCTTCCTCTCACAAAACAGCCAGTCTGTTCTATAGCACTCATCATGACTACCAACAACTATTTTGTTTCTATTTTAGTCGACCATTTGCTTATGTTTGGAGGATGTAGTTGCAACGCAACAAGGGAGGGTGGATCAGATACAAAACTAAATCATCTTCCTCTCACAAAACAGCCCGTCTGTTCTACACAACTCATCATCACTACCGACATCATATTTTATTTCTATTTTAGTCCACCATTTGATGGATGTAGTTTCAAGGCAACAAGGGAGGGTGGATGCAGAGCATCAAGTTGCATGAAGATTTAGATTTTTTAAAAAAAATCAAAGAGACAATGCTATGTAAATGTTTATAGACTTTCGTTTAGCGGAACCTTGAAAGACTTCAACAAACAAATCATTACGAGGTCTACTATTATTGACATATTTAAGAATATCAGTTTGCATTAACAAGTGATGTGCAGCTAAACTACCTAAATGTGTAAACTGTGGAAAAAAAAAACTAAGACAAGCACATGTCATCAAGCCAGAAGAAATGAAATCCTACTATAAACTTATACTATCTAATAAATCCAGATCTTAACACACTAGACTTAAAAACTATTGAGATTTAATAAGAAACCCTTTTGTAGCACTTTCTCATAGAACTGGACGAAAATAAGAGTAGCAATGGATATAGAAGTGCAAAAAAGTAAAAACACCTACTTTTCTCTAGTGGAGGCTCCAGACATTTCTGATGGAAAGCACAATTGCAAGTCCCGTCACATAGTATGATGTCATTATCTGGAAAAGCTTCCCGCAATTTACATTTTGCACAGAAGATCTAACAGTTGAATACAAAATGTGAACATGAAAAGTGAAGTATAAATAATTTTAAACCTTGCTGGTTGTGCGTTTAGGAGATTATTTTGAATATAAAAACAACAAAAAGGTGGCCGACATACATGTTCATGGAAAACTGATCCATCTGGAGACATATGAGAGTCTGCAATGCGTCCTTCCGAGCTCAGCAAGTCCAGCTGGCAAATTGTATCCCTAATACCAAGTTTACATTTCAATATTTGCTTCTCAGCTCTTTGCAACTCCTTTTCGGGCTTGATCTTTTCCTTGCTGTAGATAAGTGTTGTAAAACAGTTAACCTCGATTAATTTTCAGCTAGATTCTTCAATGGCGCATCCAGAGCAAAGCATCATCAAAACATTTGTTCCCTCCCACCCTCCTAGACCACCACGTACTTGGCAACTCCCGGCGCCCCTCTTTTTCTCTCACTAATTAGAATTTAATTTAATTAGGGGGTTAATTAGAACTTAAAAGTAGTGAGCAGATGGTTAATTTGAAAAGGGTATTTATGGATTTTAACAATAGTCATTTTGAGAGGTCCAGTGGGGGAAAATGAAAGCTTCTGTGGGGATTTGTGGCACGCCTCAAAGTTCTCGGCTGTTTTTCTCAAAATTTGAAAGCTTATAGCAATTTTCTGCAAAAGGCCCAGAGTTCATGGGTGTTTTCTGAAAGTAACCCAATAAAATATCATCCTATCCATAAAACTGAACATAGGTGCTCCAATTCCTTACAATTCCTGCAACTGCTAGCTTGTATTCTCATCCATATTAAACAATCATAAAGTAGTCAGAATTTTAAGGAGGTACACAGTGATGGCTAAAGCCCAGACCTGAATGTATGTACTTCATAAAAAAAATTAAGAAAAGCCAGAAGGGAAGATTATAGGATGCTAAGTGCATAAAATAGTTTACTGGTGCAGATGACATCACAGATGCAGAAGGGTTGTTAGAATGCACGCAACAACAAGACCACGACATAGAAAGAGAAAACAAAAACAACATACTACTAAAGATGACAGGTACAGATGATAAAGGATGCAAGGAATAAGCCGTAAGTAAATTAAATGATATCAACCTTTCCAAAGTAGTAAAAAACTTCTAAATTAGTAAAAAACTAAAGCTGACTGCTAATACAGCTTTTGATTGCATTCAAAAAATATTGGGAGTAACTATGCAGCATATTCATAAACAACCTAATCGTAAACAATCCAAATGCACATAAAGAATTATGCTTGTATTACAAGAAGAGGAGGAGGAGGAAAGGGGGGTGGGGTGGGGTGGGGTGGGGTGGGGTGGGGGGGAGTGCAATACTCTAAACGCTGCGGGGGTGGGGTGGGGTGGGGGTGGGGGGGATACTGAGTTTTGTTTCATTCTGTCAGAATTTTCCATCATGTCTTTTTCCTTCTTAATTAAAAAAGTATGCATACCTCTGGCCTTTCCAACCATCTGCTGAGTATGCATCAATGAGGTTGAGCTCCAATTTCATTTTGATCAACAGGTACCTTGCTCTTCTTTGTAGATAAGAAGCTTCATCTCGTACAATGTTCCTCTTCTTCTTCCTTTTCTGCCTTTTCTGCCTTTTCCTCCTATCCGTTGTTCCAATTGCGCCATCACATGACCCATTCTTGCAATGCTTTGTGTCATTCAAACAATAAGTTTTCTTTCTTGCAAGCTTTAAAGAATTTTGAGATCTAGCAGAACCACCAGCAGAGTTTTTCCGTAGATTTTCAATCATTTTCGCAATTGTAGTGTTCTCCTTTGTTCCTCGTCTTTTTGTGCAGGAATTCAATTTGTATCTGCATAATTTCTTCGAAATTTTGTGAATGATCCTGTTTTTTGGTGAAGGACTCAACTTTGAGCTTACCTCCTTGAGAAGGTTATTTCTGGAGGAGTAGCATATTACATTCTCTCCCATGGTTTCTGTGCTATCTTACAATATCTCCCCTGTATTTTGTAAATCAACGACTCAGAATGTCAGATGATAATACATATAGACATCAATCAGGATACTTTAAGATGTAAAACGAAAGCAAACAGATTGAAAACAAAGTTTTAGAGGCAAAAAAAGAGTGATCTCATAAAAAGAAAAGGGGTAAATTATAGAGTCCCAAAAAAAAGGAAAAAAAAAAGAAAAGGGATTCCATGCAGAATTGCATCTTAAATTGTACAAAACAAGAATTTAATGAAAATGCTAAAGCCATTGCATATTAAACTTTGATGTCTCTGCCCAAAAGGGGTTCCATGCAGAACTGCATCGTAAAAATAAATAAATAGACCAAAAGGGGTTCCATGCAGAATTGAATCTCAAATTGTCCAAAACAAAAATTTAATGAAAATGTTAAAGCCATTTCATATTAAACTTCAATGTCTCTGCCCAACATTGCAACACAGATCTCTATCAAGCGTCCAGCTTCTCTCCTTTTATTTTCTTTTTCTTTTCTTCTTCCATCTTCAAAAAGAATAACATCAGTTTCTTAAAAAAAAAAAGGTCAAGATTAAGCCTTTATTCTACTAATGGTAACAATCCCTAGTTTTGTTCAACTTTGATGTTGACTCTTCCGCTGACCATTAGTTTTCCATCACCATTGAGATTCATACATGGTGCAAAATTGAAGAACAGAAAAAACCATGAAAATTTCAAGTATGCCAATACATCAAATCCTCATTCTATCATTTCAAGAACACAGCTTTTCTTGAAATGTATTAGAAATTGAATCTTGTACCTTGAGGCAGGATCGCACCTTGACGATATTCAGTCGGAATCCTTGTCAGAAACCCTAATATCCCTAATTTCTTCGGGATTGAACTGCGACTGATAGCATTGCCCTCTGCCTCTCTTGATCTTGAGAGAGATTCTCGAAACCCTAAAGATTTTTTTAGGGCTGGTCGCAGAGGACGTAGTAATCGAAGGAGAGTGGACGGTCCTCCAACTTCTATTGGGTAGGAATTAGTGGGGGCGATTAGTTGGGGATTTGGGAGGGATAAATGGCCAATAACATATGTTTTGAAAATAGTAACTTTCTTAAATTGCTAATTAATTATGGATAAAATAATTGATTGCAAAATTTTCTTTTTTAGTCCACAATTTCGTTTATATGTTATTCTCGTGTTTCCTGATAGAACGGATGTCAGTTTACATTATCAAAATCCCTACAAAGAGAGAAAAAAAAGTCTCACTCCGAGCCATAAAAGCCGAAAAAGAATTCTCAATATATAAATGGATCAACTAGTTTCAATGTCATTAGCAATCCATTATATTTTAGGGCGTATCTCATTACGGGTGGAAGCTCTTCCCTCGAAAACATAATTTTCCTTTTAAGGCCTGTTTGGTTATTTCCTAAAAAACTAAAATATAGAAATGAAA
>BQKN01066860.1:124237-141847 GCA_022839385.1 Asparagus kiusianus
TGTTCACGCTCCGATTCCCGTGTATTTTGGGAAGCGGGGCGTGACAGTGAATTGAAGAGTAGGTTTGAACAATTGCATTGTTTTGAATCTATTTTTGGGTTCTTATTTGATGCTGCAAAATTGACTTCGCTTGATGATAATGAATTAAAAAATTTTTGTGTGAATCTTGAAAATGCTTTAAAACATGGTGATGTTTCCGATATTGATGCAAGAGACTTATTTTCAGAATTACAGGTGTTGCAAGTGATGTTACCAAAAGAAGCATATGAAACAGATAAACCATGGACATCCATTAAAATTCTTGAGTTTGTAAAGAGTGTGGATATGTTTCCTAATGTAATGGTTGCTTATAGGATATTATTGACTATACCTGTGACTGTGGCATCTGCTGAAAGAAGTTTTTCTAAATTAAAATTATTGAAATCTTACTTGCGGACCACCATGACTCAAGATAGGCTAAATGGATTAGCGATATTATGCATTCAAAAGGATATGTTAGAGAGCATTAAATATGATAGTATAATTGATGATTTTGCATCTAAAAGTGCAACAAGAAGACATTTTAAATGATGTTTTGTAGTTGAGATTTCATTGCTACTTTTATTTTGTAGGTACATGTGATGATTCTTTGCTTTGATTAATTGTGGAGGATGAAAAGAAGATTGATCAAATCAGGAAATGCTTATGGAGATTTGGGAGGAAGCATGTAGACTCGAGTATGTAGTTTTCGTTTTTTTAATGCAATGTTTACAATCCGGGGTACTCTTTTTTCTTTGTTTGGGGTTTTGTCCCATTGGGTTTTCCCGAACCAAGGTTTTAATGAGGTCCCAAAGTGTTTTTCCTTATCTTTTGAAAAATCTAATAATTTTAATAAAATTAATTAATTGATAATTTATTTATTTGTTTGTTTAATTTGTATAAAGGGGTACACTTGAGAAAATTTGCCATGGGTCTTAGAAAACCCAGGACCGGCTCTGCATAGAAGATATATTCTTCATCATATCTCATTGCTCCTCACCTCATTTCACGTTCTCTCCTCCTACCTCCTACCGAACCAAGGCTAAAAAGTCTAATTACCACATTGTAGCCGATATTGTCGAAACATTATCCGCACAAGCTAAATACTAAATTGCAAACAAAGAAATATCCTAAAAACTAATTAACAACTAGGAAGACGAGGTTAGACTAAAAAAAGCCAGCGAGATCCCTCTCGAGCCCGCCTGTCACGTGCCCCACCACTCGCCTCCTTCACTTAACCGCCTCTATAAAAGCGGAAAATCCCCTTGTCCTCTTTCTCTCTCTTCTCTCTCTCTCTCTCTCTCTCTCTCTCATCATCCTCATCCTCTCCTTCATGGCTCGCGTCCTCGCCCAAACCCCGGCCTTCTTCAAACCCCAAACCCGAACCCTAATCCGATCGTTCTCTCCTTCTCTCCTCTCCCCCTCCCGCGCCAAATCCAACCGCGCGGGCAAGGCCTCCTTCATCGAGATCGACGTCGGATCGAGCGGATCCGGATCTGAAACCGAGGTCGAGGTCCATTTGGGCGCGAAAAGGCTTGAGGACGTTCTCCATGGCATCTACGCTCAGAGGTCGGCGCCCGATTGGCTCCCGTTTGTTCCGGGGTCCTCGTACTGGGTGCCGCCCAAGAGCAAGAAGACGGCGGTGGCTGCTGCTGATTTTGTGAGATTGGTGAAGACGATGAGTGTGGAGCCGTTGACGCAGGAGGAGGCGATGTCGTTTAAAACTGCTAGGGGGTGGCCCTCGTCTGCTTACTTCGTTGGAGGTAGCTTTTGGGGAAATTTGCGAGCTTTTTTTTTTGTGTCTTACGCGTAATGCCATCTTTGTCACTGGTTATTGAGATATAGGTTTGCGTCCTGCTAGTATCTATTTTGCGCATGTTTTTTTTCTGAATGGAGGCTCGGATTGGGGAATTGTGAATTTTTTTGTGCTTGTTGATTAGGTGATTTGGGATTTATCTCTCAGTCAGTAGAAAACTTGATGCTGCAGGGTTTCCGTTATCCAACCCTTTTTAACTTCAATTAGGAGTTTGGGCCCTAATACCAGGAGTTCGGGCCCTAATACCAGGAGTTCGATAAATTTTTTCTTCTGATACACATGGTGTCCTGCTGATTAATTTGTCCATGTTTCGTTGGTGTTCGTGATCGTATGCAGCATCAGGGGGAAATCACATTTTTGTGTTTGGTTTTGGAAATGTAGATTCCAGGATTATGCTGCTGGGAAATAATTAGTTCTCTTCCAGTTTAAAATTTCTTGAAATAACATCTAAAAATTGTACGGACCCAGCAAAAATGCTGATGGATTTTGACACCTGTTTATGAGATTTTGACACCTATTTATGAAGACGACGCAAGCCTCTTTAAATAGGCTACAAGGCTGGTCTACCAAGCTTAGCAAACTTGCCCACCAACCAAACTTGCCCTTTAAGTATTTATTAAATCTATCCAACAAGCTTTATCAATCCTGTCCATTAAGCTTTTTTAGACTTGCCCACCAAACTTCCTAGGAGGGATAACCCACCAACAAGCGAAAACTAAGGAGTAAAGATTAATGTCAACAATTTCATTGCGCAGAAGTTTAATGGCAAAGTAAGTTTTACCCTTTGACAAAGAAGGGTGGTGGACCTTATTCAACAAGGCTTTGCAAAAGTTTTGAAGGGGAAGGATTGGAAGCTAGTGAAAATGGATGATGGCCAACGAGAGGATCTTGGAGCAAGGTGTGTTAGCACTATCTGACACTGTATTGTTGATAGCATTCTGAATGTTGTTGTTGATGAAGATTTGGCGTCAGATATCTGGGTTAAGTTGGATTTGTATCAGTTGATGGTGGTTGAAGGCGGTAATCTCATGGAGCACATCACTATATTTAAGGATTTGCTTGATCAACTACAAAAGATTGATTTCAAGGTGAAAAAGGGAGGCAAGGCTCTTTTGCTTCTTATCTCACTTTCTGATTCTTTTAATGGCTTGGTGATAATGATGTTGTTTGGTAAAGATCCTTCACATGTTGAGGTGCAGCTTGTATTAGTATCTCATGATACCAGAAGAAGTCTGAGGGATATGAACTTGTAGATATGAACTTGTGTCAGCTGTCATGCGGGAGAATCGAAAAGGAAGACAAGCTAATAGGGATTCTTCATGGGGCATACATATATCAAAATTTAGCGGAAAGGGTATACAATACTGAAGGTTTAATGGGTATGGTTATGTGAAAGTTGATTGCCCTCAGTTGGAAAGTGATTGTGCCTCTTACGGACTGGAGCCTCTTCAACAAATTGTGTTTCCTGTGGAACCTTAGAACTGATGACTATAGAAGGATGAAGATCACAATCTCTAAAATCATTGTTGCTTCTTTAGATGAGCGGATATTAAGTTTTGCGGCAGTGGTGCACGTGTATTGCAGATCAGATTATTTTGATTTGTTTCAAGAAGAGATCTATCGAGTAGTTTTGATAGATGATTTGGTTTGTGCAGTCTTGGGTTTTGGAATGGTGAAAATCAAAATGTTTGATGACATCATTTGTACTTTGCGCGGTGTGGGGTATTGTCCTGAAGATGTGAAAGAATCTGATATCTTTGAACCAAGAACATGTCTATTCAACATGAGGGGAAAGTCTTCAAATCACATAAAGTGGAAATGTACTGATTAAGAGAAAAAACATAGAAGATTGTATCGTTTGATAGGAAACATTACAGTCTAGATGGGTGTAGGGGGGGGAAATGTGCATAAGTTGGGTGAATTTTTTAGGGTAGCTTGGGTTTCAAGGTTCATGTTGTCATGGTTTAGACAATAGTAGTAGAGGAAATCTTGCCATCATAGAGGTCACATGGAGTTCCTCTTTCAAAGTCAATCAATGAGGATTGTCTTGTTCAGGTTAGGGCTGGTTTGTCGAATAAGGGTTGCTTCTTACATCATTCAGATTATGTGTAGTTGGTGGTTGTTGATGGCTTAATATTTTCTTTGCGGTTTAGCAAAGAGGTGGACTGATTGCTTGTGGAGTAGCAAGCATATGCTTGTGGCGTTCTCTACTATTGGAAGACGAATTGTCTGCTTAGTGCTTGCAGTATAGCAGCAGATGTGCTAGTTTTCTCATTAATCATGCTGGAGGGGAAGATTATTGATGAGCTAGACCTCTTGTGGGGCATGGTGAGCAACTCTAGCAAAGCATGGTGGACAAGTTTGATAAAAATTATTATATAAGTGTGCTAAAAGCTTAGTATTTTTGTGGGCAAGTTTGCTATGCTTGGTGTACAAGACATGTAGCCTATCTAAAGATGATTGTGAGCCTTTAGAGATACGAGGAGGAAAAAATGAATATGATTTAGTGCTTGTGAGAGTGTTCTTTGGATACTATAGTGAGTGTACAAGGAGTTGTGTTTGGCTCAAATAATGATAATGATTCAACTATAATTTTATTATGTTCCTTCTTTCAAAGTGAAGGGTAATTTTTAGTCGTGGATGTAAACATTTTTGGTGAATCACATAAATTTCTTGTGCTCACTATCTCCCCCCCCCCTTTCACTAAATTGTGTGTTGCACCTATGTGATTTCACAATTGTTTTCGCTATGGATCTTGGGGCATTGGAGCTTACAATCTTGCGGGCTCGATCTCGGTGGAGAAGGATCTTATCTCCAGTAGATGAGACATGAAATGTACAAATCATGAAGATGAAAGATGAAAAGGTGTATAAGTCATTGTTCGATCTGACATGTGATTTATATTGGATGTTAGAAGAAAGCAATTGATTGAAGATTGGGAAAATAAAAGATCAGATGGGTTTTCAAAATTGAATTGATTTGAAGTTAGAGCAGATCGAACTCCTAATGGATTTCAAAAGGAGGAGATGAAGCAAATGATTTTATTGATATAGGAAAGGTATATGCTAGTTGCCTTGGCAATTAAAGATCATGTGTCACATATACGAAAATATCAATGTATTTAGAAATTGTATGATAGAGTGAAGAGCATCATGGAAATAATTAAAAGGAAGAGAAATTCAACCGCCACTACTAATAGCTCGCATAAAAAGTCGACACTAAATTTTTTCTTATTGTAGTAGTCATTATAGACGATATTGCTATATATGTTGAGACGAGGGCTCATGTGTTTATGATAGTGGTTGTTGCATTTATGGATAAATACCACATGCTAGCTATGTACATTGGATGGTTTTTGGATAATTCTTTTGTGCTATGATTTTTTCTTTCAATTTTGTCTTCTTTAAGTAGAAAGGTTTCCCCCAAATAGGCATGCATATCACATGACTCTCTTTAACCTTCATCTTTTTCACATAATAATCAATTAGTTTTATATTCATATGGCTCAATTAATTTTTGGGTAAGGTTTTTCTTGACTAAACACGTTAAAAAATATCCTCTTGCCCAACAAATGGTGGAGAAGGTGGTGCTTAAGGTTATAAGGTGATAATGAAGGGTAGCAGTATAGACAAGGGAGGAAGCGATGTCCTATGTATGAGGAAAAAGATTATGTGGTCAAGGAGGGCTACTGATTAGGGGTTTGGTCTAAATTTTTTGGGCTAGAGTGACACTGTCTTCTGAGGAGGCAATATGAGGTGACGGCCAAGGTTGCACATTAATATGGGTTTTTCCAAAGGTCTAGGTAAGGTGTTAATAGTAGGTAGAGATGGTGGTGGTGGAGGGAACAACATTGGATATGGTGGTGGTGGAGTTGTTGATAGGAAGGACGATGATATTAGTGATGGACTAATGTTGGCCATGAGTGCTGGTTCTAGAAGAAAAGGGTGGCCCTTGGTGCTATGAATTTTGCATTTTAAATACTTCTAGGTAAGTATTTATGAAGTATTTTTGGATAATATTTTTTTAATATAAAATACTTGTGCAGTTACTCGGTAGATTCTTTGTGATGTTTAAGACTTACTTTCCTACGGATGTCAAAACATTTTGCCCATGTTAGAGGTCCCTTCTTCTGCACCGAAACTCTTTAAGACTTAGTTTGGTAGGGGGTTTGAAGAAGGAAGGTGAAGTGAGGGGAGATGCCATGAAGTAGAATTTGAGCCTTTATGTTTGGTTGGAGGGGGGGGGCAGAGATGCATGTTTTTGTAGTTCTTTTTCTCTCCTCTTGGATCCTCTCAATTTGGAGGGATTCGTATCTCCCTAACTTTTTAGTACATTTTGTGGTGTCCCCTTCCTCCACTCCTCTCTCTTCCTCTCCCCTCACTCTATCCCCCTAACAAAACCCTACTAAAGGCAAATCTAATTTTTGTCCCTCCACTCTCCTCACCTTCCCTATCCATAAAACCATGCCTAATGCTGTAATGAGGTTGAGGGTTTCAATTTTATACTCTCTAACATGCCCATGTAGGTTGATGCATGTTTTATGGGCCGAAACCTACTCACATAATGATATTATTTTGCTTAAATACACTTCTTAATGCTGAAATTACTCTAGATGGGGGTGAATAGGGTAATAAAACAATAAATGTGCAATAAATGAAATTCAATACAACACAAGACACAAATTAAATGCTATGACAATAAATAAGGAGGAAAGTTAGAGAATAATTATCCAAAATGACACAGCGATATGTTCACGAGGTTTGGTCCTCCGATCTACGTCCCGACCACCTCTCTCGATGTTAACTTCATTATCACACCCGGTTTGAAAGCCGGAACTTCTTCACAACGATCTTCCCACGAGATCTTACAACTCTCACAACGATCTCCTCGAGATCAATCTCATCACACAATCACAAGATGAAATAAAAGAAAATCTTTCACAACAATCCTATGATAAGGATCAAGAGATAAACAAATCAAGCTTAGGGGTTTATGAGATGTGGAATTGAGAAACCGAAAACTTAGAAACAATTGAGAGTGAAGATTTGAAAGTTTCGAGCTCAAGAACACTTTGGAAACAAAACTTAGGGATTTTTCTTTGCTTACTATATTACTGAGAGAAGAGGGTCAAGGGGTATATATAGAAGCCCCAAATAATAGCCCAAATCCCAAGCAAATCACTAAATCCTGGATTTTTAGCTCAAACAAAAACTAGCCGTTAACATTGCTATCAGTCGATTGATATTGTTCATCAATCGATTGATACTGTTTATCAATCGACTGGTGAGCTGACCGTTACAAGCCGCTCATCTGCTATCGGTCGACTGATGAACTCATCAGTCGACTGATAACCTGTGTCAGTCGACTGATGGTTCATCAGTCGACTAAGCAGAAACTTCTGTTCTTTTCAGGGCGTTTCATTGGTCGACTGATAATAAGCATTAGTCGACTGATAAACGTTCACAGACACTGTTCAGTTATGAAAATGAATTTTGAAGTGCCTTTAAAAATAGCAAATAAAATCCAAAAATATGAAACTTTGGGAAATTCTTATAAACATAAATATGAACGTTAGAAAAGGAATTTTTGAAAAATCATTTTCCAATTGTAAAAACTACTCATTTTTTAAAAATGGTTAAATACTTATTTTTATAAGTGTGTATGTGTGAACCCCAATCGCTTTAAATGTTATCTACGTAATAACTTGTCTACATTAAGCTCTAGAGAGAAATAAAAATGCAAATATCTCATACATATGAATACAAATCTTTTGGTCTTGATATTTGCTCAAATGTTGATGAAGTTTCTTTTGTATATGTTGTTCTTAAAAGCTTTTCTTCATCAACTCGCCTCCACCTCCTTGGATATCATCATTGTAGCTCATATTCCGTCCAATCCTCCAATTGTTGGCACTATCTTGCTTGGCAAAATACAATCTACACAATATCACTCAATCAAGCAATTAGCACCAATAATGATGTTTGTAAATCATCATCAAAACAAGAGAACTAACAAATGCGTTGGTGGTGGGAATTGAGTCTGGGTTGCTTGAAATACATATATATATATATATATATTTAACATCATGCGACATATTGCATCTAAAACACCATGTGCTATACCCGGACACATGACATTATCACACATTGTTTAAGCAAATTACTGTATGCTGACGAGCCTATTTGCTAGGAACAAACACGCCCAAATTGATTACTGTGTGGGCATGTAATCCTGGATTTGATGTAGGAAACAAAGCTAATAGGTAAAAGTTACTACCTGCTGGAGCATGTACCTATTTATAAAAAGAATAGAGGAGGATGCTATGAACCATATTTAGATGATTAACTATATCATATGTCATTCTTTTGTATTAATCTGCCTATGTAAATCCTTTTCTCAACTGTGCACGGTTGAAAGTGTCAAGCTGGAGAACCGAGGCATGTATTGGTAAACAATCACAATCTCTTTTTCTACTGTGCCATGTTGGGTTCAACTCCCTTGAAGCTTCTCAAATATCTATGGTAAGAGTTGGCAAAGGGTAGGCTTCTTGTGCACTGTTCTATTTTGTAGGTCAATAACTGCACAACCTTTTACTATGTTAAATAATTCGTTTACCTTGTTGCCTGCGTCGCGATGCTAGAAATAAATGGGTTCGATGGTTTTCACTTTGGTAACTTGTCTTCATTCATTAACATCATCAACTTCATCAACTCTGATTGACTGCATGAGAGTATTTGTATTTATTTATTTATTTATTTGGATTCAAGTTCATCACATTATCTGTTTAAATGCAGGAATTCGGGCGAAGAAAGAGTCAAAGAAGGCTGCAACACAATCTGATGATGATGAGTGAAAGAGTTTCATCCTGAGAAAGTGGGAGCGGGCAGAGTTGAGGTTGAGGAGTCAGTTTCCATACTGCTTTGCTTTTTCGAAATCACTATCACTACTGTTGTGTTCCAATATGTTGTTTCTCAAGGGCCTTGTTATATTAACAGGAAAAAGCTCTGTATGTACAGTTGTAATCTTTTAACAAATGCAGAGAATGAAACATGACAAAGCCAAATGTAGGGAGCATAATTTTATTGATCATGAGAAACTATAGCAGCAGTCCTGTTGGCTACTTGATCTTGTCTGGTATTCTTGTGGTCAAAAGATATCATAAGTCTGTTGTGGTGATTCATATTCTGTTGTACACTCAGATACTGCAAAATTCTATGTACTTATTTTACTAATGTGATCTTCTGATTTCTAGGTGATAAATGATTTGGGGCTGTAGGAAATGTAATTTTGCAACCCAGGTGTAGTTTTCCAACCGCCTGGTCATTTGGGGGTTGTAGCGAATGCAAGCAGATACTACTAATCTTGAATCTGTATTTTATGACAGAAAGATGCAAATATGCATACTTTTTCATATGAAATAGGAAAATTATAAGCTCTCCGAAATACTCCAATGAGCACTGAAAGAACTGTACAACCAAATTACTATGCCGAGAGCGTTCTGTTTCATTTTGAAGAGAGTTGGCTGTATCTGGTTCAAGTTTGCATAATCACAATGCCTATTCTTTTGTATAATTGTCTTGCTTATAACAGCAAGAATTGCAGGTTGGATTTCTTTTGAATTTTGCCAACAATTATTCATGTTTAAGAGAGTTATCTGTATCTGATACAAGTTTGAATTCTTCTTTATCTAATATGAAGACTAAATTTTGCCAACAATTATTCATGTTTAAGAGAGTTATCTGTATCTGATACAAGTTTGAATTCTTCTTTATCTAATATGAAGACTAAATTTTGCCAACAACTATTCATGTTTAAGAGAGTTACCTGTGTCTGATTCAAATCCACATCAGTTTGGATAATAGCATAGATCCCATTCTTTAGCCAGCACAAATCAGTTTCACAATGTAGGCAACAAAAATTTCATTATTTATGACTATAAATTAAGCACAATAGTGAGTTTTACAGACCAATGAAAATCCCATGACTTTTGCATGCCAAATTCTGTAGAACAAGCAAGAGTGCACACAAACCAGCTCTTCTACACCCTATTAGTTGCGCCCTTTCGTTATTGCTGCTGATACACAGGATGCATCATCACACGCTGAGGAGGAAAATAATCTGGGCGCAAGAACATTGAATTCCCTGTAACGTCAAGAATGGAGAGAAATAGCATAACTTTGCTTGTTTAAGGAAAAAACTGCAACTTCGACCTTCACGTTGGCGCCGTGGTTGAACTTGACAGGAGAAGACAACTGAGGAGCATTGTGCTTGCCACGCTATGAATATAACAAAGGCCAAACGTTTAGGAGCTTTAACATATTGAGAAGAGACGCACGAAAATGGGAAGAATATCCTCACCCAGAATACACGCATTAAGATGGATTTTCCAGCTTAATAAAGCCCCAAAGTTCTCAACTCTGTAACATGACTAGGGTCAAGCTCAGGCAAATTCTTGTCCTCATCTCGGCTTTCCACCACATATTCCTGGCATCATAAGTGTCAGATGCGGTTTATACTTAAAATGATCATTACCTGAAAAGCTTGCATTCTATAATTAGCTACTGACAAGAATTTGTTATGTGCAATATAATAAACATCGCTTAAAGACTAAAGAGTTCCAGATTCGACCTAAGCGAGTCCAGCTTTCTTCAGACCTACATTCATGATTTGATTTGGATTTGTTTGTTTAAGTTCTTACCAAATGTCTTAGTCATATGATAAAACAGTGGCCAACATAGATGAAATTGACTTCATTTCATGCACTAGCTTCAGTTTTTTCGTCCTTGCTTGTTAATAGTAAAATAAATAAGGAATTTCCTTTATTTACCTAAAGTAAGACATGGATGGTGAAATTCCAAAGGTTTAACATAACTATAAGCAACTCTCGGAATCCACTAGTTCATCTCCAGGACGTAAGAAAGCAGCTTCAAGATAGATGCATTAAGTTTCATTTAACATGCAACGAACCTTTGTCAGTTCTTGTTTTGCCAGAACATGGTAATGGCGTTCGTTGATCTTCTGTCCACAGATTATTGCTATGAAGAATCCATAGAGCAAGCCCACCAGAATAATAGCCAAGACTGAACAGTTAAACAATTAGTATAACAAATTAAACAATAAGAGGGTGAAGGACTTATGTAAACCTTAAATAACTGTCCCATTTTTTCTACGACAACTTGAAAAACCTATTCAGAGACTAAATTAAACTCATTCAGATTAACAAATACCAACAACTTATTCACAACCATGAATGCTAATAAAATAACATGAGACAACCAAAGTCAAAATTGATTGCTCTCCACATCTAAAAACATGAAGATGTTCTGTTTGGTACCTTCTTAATTTTTAATATATTCACATAGGATAAATTACATTAATTAGATAAATTTGAAATTAGATAAATTTGTGAACTATGAGCTCAAGCTGAATTAATCACAAAAACGTGTGGCACTGTTGTTTCAATCAAATTTACAAACCAGCTCAAAAGAGATCAATGATGACTTGTCAAGTAAACCTAACAGATGTGATATCTTTTTTTCCAAGAAATAAAAGTCAAGAACAAGCAAGGTCAGGTCACGCTATGCTCCTACAGTGAGGCAGTATTTACACATTTTTGGCATATTTTACTGTTTTCACATGAATCAACCATAGCTAACTTGAGGATAAATAAAAATGAAATTTACACCATCATAATCTCATTCACAACCAATACAACATGATCCCACCATCATTATTTAATGAGGTCTAGGATATGAGAAAGCAATGCCATGGAAAGCTTTTTCCCTCTGGCAATGCAGGAAGTATCTCAGTTCTACTATCTTCTTTCATTTGGTATAGAAATTTTCCTGGCCACTGAAGTTTCAGGCTGGAATCAGGCCCAGTCTTTAATAAACAGCCACAACATTATATGTAAGGAAACCATGAGCTACTTTACAAAATGTCAGATATTTATTGCCCATCAGTTGAGTAAACCCAAGAAAATCAGTTTTCTACCATAGAATCTTGGATAAAGAGTAAAATAACGTGCACCATTGCTAGTTAATTTGATATCTGTGATCATTAGAATTAAAGGGTTTCTGAAGAACGAAGTGTCCTTCCAGTCACTAGGAGCATAATGCTGAAGATCATTTTCTTTCTCCTGAAAAGATAGAATATAAAGCTAGGAACAAGCAATTTCCCTTCGTTAGCTACGAATCAACATTGTGTCATCATCATCGCTACAGCCAAGTCGAGCTAGAATGTTATGCTTATCCTTTTCCTAAAAAGATTTGGTTATTTCAGACAGTTAAAATAAATACTGGTGCTGCCTCGAGCATTTCTTAATTAGCCTGGCAACTTGATGAGTGAATAACCATAATATCCTTCACTTAGCCAACCTCCTTAAGTTTAGACTTGCAGCCTCTAGGGGATGCTAAACTAAGCCAAAATTGACAAAAGTCTACTGAGAAAAGGGCTTAATGATGATGGAATCTCCAAAGTACCTGCTATATGTAATTAAAGGACAACATTGACAAAATGCATGACCATTGATCAATATTTTAATTGACATCCTCTAAGTCATTTGTATTCTGAATGGAAAAATCCATAAGACTTGGCAAAATTATCCTAAGAAACACAGTGTGTAGAGCGTAAATATTATATTATATAGGAAATTAATCATCAGTCAATTTGCTAAGGTTGAATGTATATATAGAAGATGAGTTAACAGAGAACGTACTGGCCATTGAATAAAAACCATACGGGTGCTGTTCATAACCAAACATTTCCCGCAGTTCCTCACCATAGTATTTGTAGATAAGTATTCCCAGGAAAGCCACAACCTGTTGAAGGCATTCAACATGGAACAGATGCAAACATAAAGCTCATTACATATGGCTCTGTAAATAGTTATAAAGCCACACCAGACAAACGAATAAGATTTACAGGTATCTGTAATCAATACACGCAAAATATCAGGGAAAGAGCAAATATATAGAAAAGGAAGTGCATATACAGAATTTTGTGGCATTTTTTAGCTTTGTTTTTTTGGTGCGGTGGGGGTGTAAATATCATGAAGCAACATGCTAACTTGAGTCCCAAAGTGCACAGAAGCAAAATATGTGCCAGCAAAATAAACATAATTCTAATATTACACTATTAACCATTTGCCTTGCACTAACTTACTGTCTGATATACATTAAAAAAAAGATACTCTTCCCTCGTAACAAAACATGTATTTCATCCCTCATCTGAGAAAATAAAATAAAATTCTAAGATAAAATATCCGCTTTTCCACCTTTCACTAATTGTTCAGTCGTCATAATATTTTGTAAGTTTTTAGTTTGAAAGATCCTTATTAAAGTTAACAACGGAGGTGAACTGCAAACACTAGTTGTAGATGGCGAAAACAGAATAAAACACAATAATTGAAGTGCCATACGATGTCAAATAATAGGAGCTTGCTGGCATATATGGTTTACTTGCAACAAGTGAATCCATCACATTGGCCTCAGTGAGCGATCATCAGGCAAATCTAGTTCATATAAAAACAATGTAATACTCACTAATTGGCTACTTGGAAGTTTTAATGGAACTGGTAGTTCGTCATCCTTTCAAAACAAACCTCAGACACCATAAATAAAGGTTATGGGAAGTCTAACAGAGTCTGGCTATGATCCACACTACCTTTTTGAACATGTCATGTGTTCACATGTTTTCCTATGCTGGCAAATCCAAATTACATCATGTGATACTTAGGCAGCATGCATCTCCTTGGAGTTGGAAGAGAGAGTTTCATCAAGTGTTATCTTCAGGCAGAAAATAGATTTTAGAAGAATGTTCTTACCAGCTGAACAACAAAGAATATGAGCACATGATCCCTGACAACAAGAAGCTGAAACTTCAGCCTCAACCACCAGCGATCTGGAGGTACATTTGCGCGCAATAGGAACACAGCTTTGCACTCTGTACAATGTGAAAAGGCAAAACCTTCCTGACAGAAGAAGAAACAATTAGATGTTAAGCTCATTTTCGCAATTGCAAAATAAAGCATAAGCATAATAATGTACACACAAATTATGTGTATCTACATAGTACATGTATACTCCACTACAATATCGTGTCCGGGGAAGATCGTAAATCCAGTTCTATCAGGGTCCACTTTTAAATAATGAATTTTCTAAGATCAGGTCATCAAACTATACCTTGGTTGATCTCCAATTGTCAAGGCAGGACCTATGTACATATTTCTGTGTGCCCCTACAATAGCAGGGCGCAATCAGATCCTCGCCTACATGAAAGATGTTGTCTTTTAGTATATCTGTCTATCTAGAACTTATCCATAAACAAATTCTCGGATGGAAAATAATATACCAACAGTGACAAGAGATAACCTTCACTGTCAAGGCAAATCCGACACTGTGGTTGCTCTGCATTCACTAGATTGCAACATTCGTCATCATCAATGCTTTGACAGTCATCATCAACACCCACTTGTTTGATTTCACATAAAGTTAAAGGCTCATCGGAACTGCAAGTGATGTTTGACTGAGGAAGAATAGGATCTGTTTCTGAGGCATCTTCCATTTGTCTTCCATTGGACACTAACTGCAATGTGAAGAATAACCAATTAATCCAAGAAATAACAAGGTGGGTCAATATTGGCAGTCATTTTCCACGGAATTCAAAGGTCCTACAAATTCGAACATAACACCATATGGATCAACGTAGAAAGTCAAGTGAGTAAATAAAAAAGCAGGAAAAGGACTAACACCACCAATTTGCTCAAAAAGCAATAAAAGTGCCAAATCACTGCTTAACTTCTCTCAATACGGTATGGTGTGTCCGTCAAGTTTCCAGGAGCATCAGAGTTTGTGCACTGAGTTGTTAAGGGTATCACCTGATTTATGATTTAGTACTTATCATTATGATATCCAACAGAATTGTATACTTCAGCTCATAATTGAACTAGTAGTTAGTAAACACAATTGTACTGGATTCATAATGCGATTTCTGAAGTTACATAAAAGGGCACTCTTTGATGTTCAAATATAACCCAGTAGTTTGTTCTCTTATGATGCTATGTATCGTTGACCAAAAAAAATCTCGACTTGATTCTGAACTTTGAGAGCTATCTCGGTGAAATCATCCACTTTATTGCCCCAGACGGGAAAAAAAAAACTAAAATTTTGATTACATACAACATTAATCTGTTGAAATTAGCATTATAATGAAATCTACATTTACACAGGGAATTACTCACTGCATTAACAACCATATGTATCATATGTAAAACTGTATTGACTTATATTGATCGATATTTCACTGCAAATTTTTGTACGCGGATGATGAGAGATTTAGTAAAAACTTTGAATTGAGCTAAAATTTGACAATTACACATACAAATTCACCTCTCGTAGGAGAAGATCGACGTCGCCGTCTCCGTTGCAGTCATCTGCGCCGACGACGAGTTCTGCGGCGGCGCGAGATCAGCCTATTGATTTTTACTGATTTCGAGGGCTTCGATGAGAGATTGCGATCAAGAGAGATTCAGGGATCGGGATCGAGGGAGAAGAGAGCCAGATGCTAGCTGGGTTTTGACCCAAATTAACTGGTTTTCAACTCGAAAACGAGTTAAAAGAGAAGCCCACCACCAAAGCCCACTTAAAATGGCCCGTTACGTTAAAGGGAGACACACTGGGCTTTTGGTGCCTCCGCTTAAAACGATATATTTTTAATTTCCATAGTTTTCCCCAGTTTGCACTTATATACCCTCACTTGTTTTTTATATCATTTATATACCTTAAAAAAATTTTAAACTCACACTTATATACTCTCATTTTTTTTGTGTTGCACTTATATACCCTTACTTTTTTATGGCGGTAGTTATATGCCCTAAAGTTTTCAAAACTAGCACTTACTTACCCTAACGCTATTAAAAACTGCACTTCAATACGTCCATTATGCAAACTAGAGGAATTTAAGCACATGTTTTGAAAATTTTAGAGTACTTAAGTGCAACTTTTAACAAAGAACTAGAGAGGGTGTATAAGTGCGAAGTACGGGAATCTATAGGATATGTAAGTGCGATTACGCCTTTTTTTTATTTTCCATTTTAACAAAGACCCCGCCCTCCAACTTGTATCTGGAGCCTCTCGTGGTCTACGGCCATTTATTATATTATCATTGATTTGCTTTATTCACTTGGAACTTTCATTTTAATTAACGAAAGCCATTTGTTAATTAAAATGAGCAGTCTCTTCACTAGTGATTCATCGATCATTGAACTTGTAGGAATTTTCTCATCAGAAGTTCTTGATTTCCTTCTCCTCAGTCCTCTCTACAGATGATTGACGAAATATCCATTAAATATATATTACAGAAAATCCATATTAATCTTATCATCGTAGGTAGAATTATTGATGCATGAGGTGTAATCAACTATTTATATTATAATAATCTCTGAATATTTTCGTTTGGCAGCCTAAAAACAGAGGCCCACATGCATGCCACAATACTAGCATCTGATGATGAGCACATTTGGGAACTACGGATTATAATCCACTTCGACTTATAATCTACAAATGACTTATAAGATAGGTGGATCATAGTCCAAATTGTTTTATAAATTTAGTGGATTATGATCTATTCTTAATTGTAAAGTATTTAGCAAATAAGTGTCTTATAATCCATTCTTGTTTCAAAATGACTAAAATGGACATGGCTCTAATGGGGTTAGAAATAGAGAAATAAGGCTTGGAATTAAAAGATAAGAGGTAAACTGTTCTTTTAATCAATTAAACTAGATGACTTATAAGCCACCAAAAACTAGTTGGGTTCCAACTTAGCTTTTGGTGGCTTATAAGCCAAAATAAGCTGTTTGCCAAATATGTCTTAGTGGCTTATACGCCATTTTGATCAGGGCAGTCGCCAAGCAAGCTCTAAGTATGCTCAGAAACCAAAAGTAACCACTTTGTATCACTCTCATTGCCCACGGAGAACAAGAAATCAAGCCAGGAATTGGCCAATTGAAGCAGCAACTTAGCTATCTGTTATCAGCAAACCTGTGCCTTGTTGCCGATCCAGATCCAGCAACATCAATAATAAGCAGAACTTCGTCTCTTCAGCAATGATCATTAAGATTCCACAGCATTATAGAGTAGAAACATGTTTCTCTCAAAAGTTTGTACCAAGGACAAAGTTACAAGATTAGGAGCGAAAGGCTCATACAAGTGTAAACATGGTTGTGTTTATGATTATCTCTTCTGTTTAAGGACATTAGTATAGGTTGTCTTCTCAAATAATGGAAGTTAGGACTGTGGAACCTTTTGTCCTTGACTTCGAAAAAACGACGAAAGCGTATATTTCTGCACAAGTTTCTCCGGATGATATCCTTCTATGCACATCCACAACATTCCCAAGATAATAATAAATCTAATGGATCATCCATGAGGTTTTCTTGGCCAAGTCCTTGTACAAAATATTCAGTAAGCTAACTGCTGAGGTCCTTGTAAATATAAGACTTATTAACAACTTTGATAGGATTACAAGAAACTAGTTAGCATGTTAAATAAATGATTTTATTATAACATTGAACTTTAAAGTAAACGAGCATATGGAAAACTGGCTAGTAAAAGATTGCAAAGCACACCCATATCATTTATTTTTTAAAATGACAGTATACTTACAAAACCGCCACTGTTTTAATAAGGTGTTACAAGGAAATCAATTATGTATAGGGGATATTTACATGGCAGTGATAACTGGTTATGGGGAAAATATACCTAGGGGGGGGGGGG